>JBBPMK010000401.1:0-20174 GCA_038090295.1 Boletus semigastroideus | reverse complement strand
GCTGGAGCTGGACTCGGGCTTGGGCTCGGGCGCTTCGTCACGGTGACGACGACCCCGGGCGAGCGCGTCCCACGTCCTCGCGAACCCTTCGTAGAATGCGATTTCTTCCCAGAGGGAATAGCCGTGGTGAAGGCCGAGTGTGCGGCCTTGGAGGAGGCCGTGGATGCGGCCGTGGGCGACGCCGTCTGTGTACCCGGCGTCGTAGAATCTGTATGTGTATGTGTGGGGGGGCGTGTGTGTGGGTGAGTGAGTGTTAGGTTTTAGGTTTTGGAGAGGGGGTTACGGACGTTTGTTCGAGGTGGACGAGGGATTCGAGGTCGATGTTATCGGACGTGTTTGCCATCATAGATAAGATTATAAGATTAAGATCAAGCTGGTCAAAGCAAGGTTGATCAAGCACAAGTCCAACGTCTAACTTTGCCTTGACAAGAACCGTAGATCTGATTACAACCACCATGACGGCCTCGACGACCGTCGGTGATGCTCAAGCCATCAGCTTGGCCACGCATAGTCCGCTCATCCTGCGTCTCGCCATCCTAGAATGATTGTTCAGTCCATAAAGGTACCCTGCGTTAACGGCGCTCGATACTGTCACTGGTCACCATCTCCTTATATTCCAGGATATACCTCGCTCTCATTCCATTCCATTCCATCTAATTGAGATGCTGTGCGCCATTGGACAACCCGCTTTGTATTAATTGGAGTGGGTCTCGTGTCTTTTTTTTTAATCATTGGATGCACGTTCAATTAGATTCAAGATCTGTTTCTGCAAGATCATAGAATATGACCCTCCCCATTGCGCGATATATCCAACATAACATGGGGGCCAACTACGAAAAGGGTCCAGCATTTATGCAGATGCATCCCCTTGTGTCGCAGGCCCTGGAGTTCAAAGAGAAGAACGTCAGTAGCACTCCGGCGCGCTCAGGTTTGGACTTTACCTAGTCGAAGGAATTCTATTTGTTGGTATCAGCTGTGCCAATATTTAGGAGCAAAAGCCATTCTTTGAGGGTACGCTTTTTTTTTTGCGACCTCGTTTATTGTCCTTTGGGGGCGTTGCCCCTTGGTAGACATTTACATGCGGTAGATTACTCTACGTTCCTCGACTTCTTTGTGCGCTCATGGTATCTTTTAACATCTACCGCCCTACGGGGTAGGGTGAGGGTACGCTTATGTCAACATGGTCGCGTCTCTCCCGTCCATCCTCGTCCACGCGAACGGTATACCTGCGAAGTAACTTGGCGCCCCCTACTTTTTTGTTTCGCCACACACACGACTCAGCTCCAGCGTCATGATCATCGCCGAACCACACATCACTCACGTATTCTCCCAGATACCTGGTTACATCCACTACGAACCCGTCGATGACGGCGAGACACTGTCCAGGGTGCGCCCCGACGTGTGCGTGCATCTCCTCGATAGTCCATGCCGGACCGCGCCAAAGTGCTTGGTCGTCGTCGTCGTCGTCGTCCGTCGCTGGGTCTTGGCCAAGCGCTCTCTGTCCCATGTAGCGCCGCGCTTCGTCAATGTCCAAATTGCGGTTTCCTTTGCCACATATTCGAGATGGTCAGTGACTGAAACAAGGCGCCTCATCGCCGCAAGAATATACCAAATCGCTCTTGGTCGCGTCTTCGTCCGAGTGGGGCTGCAAGCCGTTCCAGGGCGAGCGGTCACCTGATAGGTACTCGGCAATGTTTTTGTCGACTCACGAATTTATCGAGAATGTCGTGTGACAGATCGGATCGTCGTTTCATGTGAGAATATCAAGCACCTCGTGTCACAGCGTATCTTTGGGTCGCGATCACGTTGATCCAGCTTCGAAGCACACGGGTCGTGAACAAGGTCATCTGTAAGGCGCTTTCGAAGCTTGGGGAGAGCTTTGTGACGGAGAAAACGAAAGCCGTACGTGTAGGCGACCAAAGGCACCTACGTTGTCGTCAAGTGGCTACCGTTTGGAAGTGCAGATGTTCAGCATACTGAGGTCACGAAATCGGTGTCGACGAATACCCTGATAAGATCCTTGGAAGGCGCTCGAACCCAGAGTGAGAAGCACTAGTCGCGCCGGAAGGTGTGATGTGATAACCAATCGTCACACTTTTTCATCGGAGGGTGAGCACGTAACAAAAATCCTCGTTCGATTTTTAGATGCTCACTCAATGTCAGCTGCTTGCCAGAGTATAAATAGGCGACGCGCGCTGGAAGTATTCAAGAAATGCGCCGATACGAACGGGGGAGACACGTTATTCCACCAAATCTTTGAAGGAGGCGATCAGTTCGCCATCCTAGTTGGACCTTTGCTCAAAGAAAAGAAAAAGGCAAATTTTGACCCTTGTACGTGTTTAGTAGTCAACTAATTTCCTCCTTGTGCATGATAGAAGCTCGAGAAGTGTCTGATGCATGCAGTAATCCATGTGACCATCAAATGAATGGTGCGCCTTAGACCCGGGCTCTTCGATACCGTGACTATGACAGGCGAGCACGTCCTCGCGAACCCTTCGTAAAACGCGATTTCTTCTCACCGTGGTGGAGGCCGTGGATGCGGCCGTGGGCGAAGCCGTCTGTGTAGCCGGCGTCGTAGAATCTGTGTGTGGGCTAGTGTTAGGTGGAAGAGGGAAGAGGGGGTTACGGACGTTTGTTCGAGGTGGACGTTCTTCGAGGTCGGTCATGATTAGAAAAGGATAAGATTGGGACCCGGTTGGAATGTAGTACAGAAGCTCAAATACTACGCTGACACCGTACTTATCCCATGGCGGTCTCGACGACGGTGACACTCGAGCCATCAGCTTGGCCACGCGTAATCTGCTCATTTTGCGCTTTTCCACTCGCTAGAATGATTGTTTGATGAGCCGCTGACCAAGACTGGGCTATGATAGTAGGGGTATGATAACGCCCACCTCCAACCCCTGTTGGAGACGCTATAAGTGCTCTTATTCAGCATCACTGTGGTGGTGATTTTTGAAAACAATGTTGGCAAGTGCTCCACTGCCGTGAAGGATTGCTACGCTCACGTGGTATCGAATGTGTAGTATTGCTCGCTAGATTCCTTGTGTTGCTTCATTTCTAGGCTCTCATGACGAAGGTCCATGATGGCCGGCTTGTCGGTCGTCTGCGATAGATCATGGTAAGTACTTCAACTATGCTTGCTGTTTTATCGGTGATGCTGGCAGCACCTTTCAGTCCATTGCCGCAAGACTGTAGACTGCCACTGACCACCGGATGAGATCAGCAACGGTAGGTGCTTGGTCCAGTCGTCAAATATGACGTAGTTGGTGCTGATGTGCAGCCATGTCTTACCAATGCAGTTTGTGAAGAATCCTCCATCTCATTCTATCACCTGTTAGCACTTGACCGGACAATCAAGTGTCAGATGTAGCGGCACCATTCTGTTCAGTCCGAGGTCTGATCCCCAAGTCCTGTTTGAACCAAGAACTTGAAGTGACACACCACCAGCATCTGAGCATCGACGACATTTGGATTACACTGTTGACGACGAGCACGCAGGTTCTGATGCGAGTCAGATGCGCTGCTTGCCGATGCCCATGGTGATGAGATCTTTGTGAGTGTCACACACCTGCCCATGGTGGAGATCTGGAAGATGGGCTTGATTCAAGGCATCACATCGCGTACTTCTCGTGCAAGCCAGCAAGTCAGGTCAGGATCATCACCGTTGATCCGGTGCAGCAACCAGCAAACGTGAGTCTGCATAATGACCATGATGCTGCATGCTCACTGTAACCGCTGCTCATCGTGCCAAAGAGCGCGAGATCACACTTGTGACGAAGAAAGCGAAAGCCGTACGTGTAGATGGCCAAAGGCACCCATACCATCACTGAGTAAATGCTCAGCATGCCGGGGTCACGAAATCAATGTCAACCGGATACCTTGATAGATCCTTAGAATGCGCTCGAACCCAAAGCGAGAAGTGCTAGTCGCGCCGGAAGGTGTGATGTGAATAAAGATACTTATTTCATCGGAGGGTGAGCACATGGCAAAGTCAGCCGCTTGCCAGAGCATAAACGGGCGACAGGCGTTGGGGGCATCCAGAAAACACCGATAAATGTGCAGATATGAACGGAGATTCCACCAAATCTTTGAAGGAGGCGATCGGTTCACCATCCTAGTTGGACCTTTGCTCGAAGAAAAGAAAAAAAAAGGTGAACTTGTGACCTTTATACGTGTCTAGTAGTCAACTAAGTCTTCGCAATTTCCTCTTTGCGCATGATAGAAGCTCGAGAAGCGTCCGATGCATGCAGTAACCAATCCGACCATCAAAATTTGGTCCTGAAAACTGAATCGGGGACGAGTGCAGTCTCGCAGAAGCGTGTTACCGACCGCACGGTCGCCTCAGGTCGGATCTGAATGGCAAATCCGGTCGAGACATTTCAGAACGTTCAACGCCGCTAGCCGCGGCTCAAGAGTCACCGGAAGAGGATGAGCGTCGCATCACCTACACATCGTGGCATGTACGGCGCTGTGGCGTCAACAAAGCAACTTGAAAGCATTCAGTCATCAAGACGAATGTCAGCGGTGTGACGGGAAGATTACATACCGGTTGAATTATTGAAAAACCCCTATACTTACTGCCAACCACCATGTTGGATCCCGACAGTCCCACTTCCGGTTCATTCTTCCAAGTTTGGGTCTGATGATTTGTCTCGCGGGGGCCATGGTGGTGCTATGGAGCTCGGTCGACTATTACCTGCCAACATACCCCTTCAACCCGCTAGGATGCCTCCTGGTCACTTAGGCGACCTTGCCGCTTGTCCTCTATGGCGCTAAGCTTTTTGCAACACGGGCACTCTTCAAGGATTTCGTAGCAGAGGGCTGTGTGTTGCTTTACTTTAAAGGTCGTGCGATCTGTTGGTCAATAGCCGCTTTTCACCTTGAATGTGAGTGGTTTTCCCACTGTACTTTAACACCGCTGTTGAAACTTACTCGATATCCAAGTAATCGTGTTTTCCCACATTTTTGTAATGATGTTTCTATCACACATTCCGATTTTGAAGGCCAATGGCGAGGATAGGAAAAGATTTCTGGCTGAAGTAGATGAGATATTTGGATTGGCATGGTGGCGAGACAGTGCTCATGCCCACCTCAACACCCAGCCGACTCATATAGCGGACAGGGCTGAAGCAAGTAAATTATTGTAAACCTCCTGAAAGATTCATAGCGTACGCTGGTACTCCAGAGCTTCAAGTTTAATATACATATGTCTGGTTGCTCAGTCTTCCCCCTATGGTTTGTGCGAAGAAGGGTTCCTACTTGTCAACAGTGTGAAAAGCGTGGCTAGTAGCGGTAAGGACGGAGACGCACAGCTAGGGGTCTCACCAGCCGGTAGCCCGCCAAGGAAAAGGTGAGTCTTTCAAGCAGCGCGTTACTGGTCGCTGCAGCTCTGACGTGCCGCAGGTTTTCGAGGCAGGTGACTAGGAATGCAGGTGCCGAGGAGGAGGCAGGCTGCCACGGACGTGGGTGCGACTGGGAGGATGCAGTCTGCCAGGGTGGTGGCGGCGGAGAGGGGGAGGGGGCAAGAGACCAGCAGGCAGCCCCTGTTTTAAAGCAGGCTCGGTCGTGGCAGAAGCGAATGCGCGGCGGCCGAGCTACTGGCAATCAAACTGGCAAAGGCTCTGCTGCCCGGTGCTCAGCGAGGCGGCTTGCCAACCCGAAGCACCTCCAGCGGATTATTCAAGACATTCTTCAGAATTGAAGGGTTGAGATGCTGCCAACCAGCGCGTTCCAGGTCTCTGTTTCTGCCTCTGGGTGGGATGGAAGCACCATGAGGAAGCCCTCGGAGCAGAAGACCACGCAGAACCTTCCAGCAGGTTCCTTACGTAAGTATGGTGCTACACCGACGTATCCTTCTCGCCTCAGGTTCCAACGCCAAAGGCCAACTGGGGATCGGCTCCTACAACGATGCTCACGCATTCACGCCATGCCAATTCGCAGGATGTGAACCAAACCAACTCCCTGATCCCCCCTCCAGAGTTACACACACCGCATGTGGGGCTAACCACACGGTCCTTCTGCTACAACATCTCGACGGTTCCACTACACTATGGGGCGCTGGAGACGGAAGGATGGGCCAACTCGGGCCGGCGTACCCTCGCAATTCAGAAGAACTACGCGAAGCGTCATGGACGCTCTTCCACAAGCTCACCTTGCCGCTGCCTTCCGGGTCGGGTTCTGCCAGTGGCACGTCGTGCGTCTCGCAAGGGTACACGTACAAGCATGTCGCCGCAGCGTGGGAGACGATATACGTCGTGCTTTCGCATCCCGACCGTTCGGACGTACTGCTGTCCATGGGGTCGAATGACTTTGGGGCGTTGGGTGTTGGAGAGGGTGTGGGTGCGAGTATTGGTCCAGTCGGCGTGCCGCGCGTCGTCAACTTTGACCACCTCTTTTCGGATGCGTCTGGACGCCCTGCAGAATCCAGAACCCGGGTATGCATACGCTCTCTCGATGCTGGTCCACGCCATGTCGTCGCACAGCTCGTCGCTGCCAATGACGGATCGTCCTCGCATCCTCAGACCATCCTCGTCGGATGGGGTGCATCCCGACACGGTCAACTTGGGCAGAACGGAGGCGTGCGGTGCCTCACTCATCCCACACGTCTGCCCATCGACGTCGAGGACGATCCCATGATCTCATGCGCACTAGGGAACCAGCACACTGTCGTATTGCACGAGTCGGGACGCATATCCGCTCTCGGGTCGAATAAACAGGGACAGATTCCGCCGCTCGGAACTCTTGGGCGTATCTGCGCAGTCGGGTGTACGTGGAACGGCACGTATGTGCAAACGGTCGACGGTGATCGGCACGCCTTGCTCTCGATGGGTAATAATGCACAAGGGCAACTTGGTCGAGGTTACGCTGGGGCGCCCGACTCTGTTTCCGTGAACCTTAGTTTCGACCGCGCTATGCTATCTCAATTTGTTTGCGGGAGCGAACACGTTTTAGCTGCAATGTTCGGCTCTTCCCAAGAGGGCAACTCAGTTATGGGATGGGGTTGGAACGAGCATGGAAACATGGGACTGGGGTCCCTGGATAACGTTACTATTCCGACACAGGTATGGCCAAGGGAAGACATGGGAGCATACAACATATACCCGCAGCGGGTAATAGACATGTGGGCAGGATGTGCTACGAGTTGGTTGCTCGTCGAGTAAGAGGGCAGGTATGCATTGGACGGAGGACCCGCGAGTTGCAACTAGTTTGCATCGTCGTCGAGTAGGCCCATGTCCTCGTGAATTTGACGAATGGTGGTTCCCCTGATAGCGGCTAGCTATAAAGTGAAAGGTGAGTATACGCGGGTGATTTCTCGAGTGCATGCTACCCTTCCGATGAGGATCTTGGTAGAAGAAGACAGTGTCAGTCAGTCGGTCTGGGTGCCTCTACGCAAGAGAGTCCAGGTCAAACCTGCGTCGCATCCTTGGCCTCATTGTACCGATGAAGCAGCTTGATATGACGCGAAACGATTTCTTCCGCGTTTATATTCTGTCTGCAACATCGTGAGCTTTGTCTGCTGGATCGCGATGCGCATATACCCAAGTCTTTGCTGTAATTCGCCTATTTCAGCCTCGAGTTTTGCGACATATTCCTGTTGTTTCTAGGTGACAGGCATAGTTTTAGGTTCGAAGGCCAATTGATCGATGTATGTAGTTACCTTGGCGGACGTGCGTGCATACATGGTAACTTGGTAAGAGGAGGAGGAGGACGCGGCAACAGGGGTAAATCACACATAACTACGCCAAACATTAGGATCTCAGATATAGCGGGCGCTGTCATTATCACTCCATCTTGAACCGTCCCGTCAATATGGCTTGGAGGTGCTCAGGAAGAACCAACACGGAACTCGTCTCCAATCTCACCATACATGGTATTCTCACGGCCGATCGAGTTACCGAGGTATACTTTGTTCACATAAAACATGCTCCCAAAGACACCCCCTGACACGCGTGCAGGCAATGTCCAAGGTAGATCGCGGTAACTTTGTGCTCAAGCGGTCACAGGCGTACGACGATGCGCCTCAGTACGTCGAGTCCTCTGTCTTGTTCATTCGTTCATGAACGGGTGTGCGTTTAGATCAATTGGTCATGGTGCGACCATATCTGCACCTCACATGGTATGATTGATCCCTCGTGCCTTGACGCCGCCTGACGCGTCGTATATAGCACGCTCATGCCTTGGAAAACCTCCTCCCTTTCCTCTACCCCGGGGCATCCGTCCTCGATGTGGGCAGCGGTTCAGGCTATCTTTGCGCCGTTCTCCACAACCTGGTTGCCCCGTCCCAACACGGGGTACCTCAGGGTAAAGTTGTCGGTATAGACCACATACCCGAGTTGATCGAGTGGTCTAAATCTAATTTGGTCAACAATGGTCTGGGCCCTGCGTTGGAAGATGGTAAGATCGTTATGGTCACAGCGGATGGCAGAGAGGGTAAGTCATCGCCGCTTTCTCGAGGCCGGGACGACTGGTTTCACGTGTATTTGTGGTGTAGGTTATTCTGCGAGTGGTAAGTTCCACCTGGTCGCCCTCTGTTCACTGCGACCTCGATATTCATGTAAAGCTAGGTCCCTATGATGCTATTCACGTCGGAGCTTCATCTGATAAGCTTCCTGAACCCCTTATCGAGCAGCTCAAGGCACCTGGAAGAATGTTCATACCAGTTGGCACCGTCAACCAGGCCATTTGGCAGGTCGAAAAAGATGCCAATGGTCGGGTGACAAAGAAAGAGCTTATGGATGTCATGGTTAGTGTTCAATATCCTGGCGCCTTTGATCTTATTGAATTCGATGACTGATCTTCATGACTACCACCTTCATCTTGACTTCATTTTATGTTGTGTTTGTCGTCCATGCACACGGACGTCTTGAAACGTTGACTGTGGGATAAAACCAGTATGTCCTTCTGACTGATGCGGAGAAGCAAAGGAAGGGGTACTAAGTTGAGTCCGTTCCTTGATTTAAAGCTTTGGTTTTGTATGTCCTCGTTTCTCGTCTGCGTTGTAGTCCTTTCGGCTCGTCTATCTCAACATCTTACAGCGATATTCATTGTAACCTTTATTAATAACCATGGAGCTCCACTCGCTCTCACCCCTACTTCTAGCGCGTGTACGTCGCACGTAAACTGTCACCAGCAGGTTGATGCATCTTCGCACATCGAAGCCGTGTCGCATATAGGACTTGGTATGAAGCATCAAGCGACGTAGTCCTATAAACGTTCGGACCTACTCACACAGAAGACCACATACATACAGATATAAAGACACACAACACAAAGGCAAAACACACCCGACATAACAATAGCAATAAGAAGCAAAAGGCGTAAGTATATTACTTGGGTGTGAGGCTACACCCTGGCCTTCTTGGAGACCGCTTCGTCTTCTTCATCGTCGTCACCGTCGGCGTCCCCTTCGGCAAGTTCATCTACGCCTCTTTTTGAACCCGCGACGACCGACGGTATGTCGATGGGGTTTCCGGCTGTGCCTTCTCCGTCTTCATGGTACTCGTCGTCGTCGTCGTCGTCCTCTTCCTCCTCCTCGTCGTATTCCTCGACGTTGCCATTTATCTGAGAACGACTTGCGTTTAGCGCTGCATCTTTGGGGACGGTAAAGGGACGTACTTTGCCAAGAAGGAGCGCGGTCATCTGCAAAGGATTACGTATGAGGACGTTACTCAACGGAAACAAGGATAATGTACATTTTCTGGCGGGCCTTCACCGGCACCTTCGTTGTCGTCCGCCTCTTCCTCTTCCTCCTCGTCTTCGCCTTCCTCTGGCCGGTAGTTGTTATTTTCGTCGTCCTACAGCGGGAATAAATTGTCGCGCGCTTGACGGAGAGGAATGGTGCAGTACCTCTACTTCGTAAGTGTCGCTTTCTTCTCCGTCGTCGACTTCCTCAAGTTCCTCGGGAGCAGTAGTTGGTTCGAGGGTGGGTTCAGCGACCATCGTGTTTTGTTTTTCTGAAGGGAGAATGAGCGGGCGGTGATGGGTGAGGAAGGTTTGGCGCTGGAATGAGGGCGAATTGTTTGAAATCGGTGGTTGAACGGACCGGGGGAGACAAAAAAAAAAGAAAAAAAAGTTGGTATAAGGTGGAGTTCTTGGATGGGAGCTGTAAGTTGATTTGGTCGTCTGACACAGTCTGTCAACGTGACCAGAGCGGGGGGGGAGTTTGTCAGTGTTTTCTGAGAACAACTGGATGAGGAAAAACGGGCAAAAACTGAGTGACAAAATAACGGCAGAAGACGGCAGAAAACAACGAAATTGGAAGAAAAGACACACAGTGATGTTGACGAATTAAGAGGACGAACGTTGGTGTTCGTGGCGAGGACCTGCCATATCTATGCGTATGGTTCCGAGTCTGATTTCTCACTCTAGCGCGGCACACTGGGAGCAAGGAGAGGAGTTTTCCCTTTTATGGAAGGTACAGGTTGGGGGTCGTCAAACTCGGGGATTGCCGACAGCCCATGAACGACAACGTCGACCTTGGCGTCGCAGGGGGCGAGGGCTGGTAGGCAGCTGTGCCTTTTGTGCACAGCGTTGACCTTTAAATACAAGCGTTTCTCTCTCTTGGTCTGGGGGCACAAGTTCCCCATGAGGCTCTATTACCCAAACCCGGTCGATGGGCTATCGTGCTGGCACTCGTTTCGAACCTTGCTGAGGACATTTTCTCAGGTATGTCCCTGGCTGCTGTATATATATTTTCTTTCCTTGTGGTTGATCATTCTGTCACCATCAGCACTGATGGTTTATTGGTGACGTTCGACCGCCCATCGCCCATGTTGGCTCGGGCATCCCCGGGATCAATGCTCCGTCGAGATGTGATTGTGCTCGTTTAAGCAGGGTGCTGTTCACAAAGATTCCGATGGAGTAACTGGCCCGAGCATCCCCGAAGCTACTGCTCGAGCCTTTCCAGCACTGTTTTCTTTGAGGTTGACTGGATTTGGTCTGCACTGGAAGGTGATTGATTAATAGTTCCCAGTGACTGCGCAGCCTCGACACGGCAAGTGGAGACCGCCAGTGCGTTGACGTCTCAGTATTTGAGCTGGTAGCACGGAGAAAAAGCCAGGCTAGAATTGTATTACGTTTGGGGAAGCGTTGTGTCGAGTTCGATTAATCGTCTCCGCCTAAACAACACACCCCAACTTTTTCTTGACTTTGTCGACTCGTTCGACGCCATCGACCACGACGGCGACGAGGAGTCTCCGGTGTCGTGTGGCAGATCGTCCAGTTTTGAACCGCCTTGCTACTACTATTTGTGGTCACGGTTGAGCCTCGAGGCAGGCAGCTAACTGATCACCGTCTGCTCGTGGCTTTCACGCACCCACCTCACTTCGCCGAAAATCGTCCAATCTGACAATATCAACATCCGCTCTGCCTAATACATCGATCCTGCTGTGCCCTCTCTCCTTCCTTCCTTCTCCCCCCCACTTGGCCCGCGACGAGTCCGGCACTCTCAGTCTCCCCGCGAGAATACATCTCTCTCCCTCCCCATTCTCGTATGCATAGTGCCTCCGCCACTGACCAGCACGTCCATTTCTCGAAGAAAAATTTCAAAACCGTACTGGGCTTCGCCGCTCTCTCTTTCAAAGACGTAAATCCAATTCGCGGTAGTTCATCCGTGGATATCTACCATCCCCGTGAACCCACCGCCAGAGCCAGCGTAGACAACCCCACGTCCTACAATTACACCCACAAACCTACCGCAGAGCGTTCAAACATCACCGAACTCTCCTTCTTCCAGTCACGCAACCGCTCTCCTCACAACCAACACGCCCCTCACAACATACCCGTCCGCAGTATGAAGAACCTAGACGCCGCTCCTTCTCGGTCCACGCGAAGACCTCCCGTTCGCATCGATGTTCAGGAAGGTCCCTGGAGCATCAGCGTCGCAGAGACGCCACATGATGCCCGCTCCTACTCTATTTACATAAAGAGTGAGTCGCGTTCTTTTGCCCACATTTCCCCCGTACATGCCCCGCACATACATGTATGCTCCCTTGTCTTTTTGAGCCGCGTCCATGACGCTTCCGACTCCATCGGTGCCCTCTGTATGTGCCCTCCTGTCGTTCCTGGGTCTCTTGATATGGCCAATTGTATACCGACATTCTTTTACCCTTGTCTTTCGTTTCATCTCTGCTTCCTGTACCATCGCTAATGCCGCCGTTCACGCTCCAGCACCCACGCATAATCTCACCCTTACGCGCACAGCCACAGAGGTCGTCGAGCTTCATGCGAAACTCGAAGATTCTGATGGCGCATCCAGACTCCCCAAATTGCCGATTGATGTTGCCTCTCTCCCCCAACAGCCTATCAAGCGCAAATCCACGTTCCTGAATACCCTTTCACGCCTCGCATCGCCCTCGACAAACAAAGTCGGTCGCCAGTTGTCCGTCCGCGCACCAAGCGCGCCCAACTTTGGAGCCTCGAGCAATGATCATATAGCCTCTCCCTCGCAAGAGATTGGTGACCCATTCACGGCCCTCTCTGCTTCGTCGTCTAGCATTGTCGCCAACGGAAAATCCACCAATACCACGATGACTGCACTTGCCGCGTACCTGACCACCATTTCCAACGACCCATCCCTCAGACAAACCCGTTCTTGGAAACGTTTTGTTCATGTGCGCACAGACGATCTGCAGAGTAGCCGTGCAGAGAGAGCGATCAAGCGTGTTCGCTCCGACTTGGCCGCGCATATCAGTTCCAAGGCTGACATATCCGTGCGCCTCAGCTCGGCCAACGTTAGCACGTCTAATCTCAGCGAAATTGTGGATGGCATAGAGAGCATAAACGATACCGTCGAAGGGGAGGTTGTTACGAATGACCTGAGTAAAAGTGATCTTCGCGAGGCAGGTATTAAAGAAGAAGAGGAAGAATTCGAGGACGCCGCACCTTCGTCGCGATCCATTGCAGAGCAAGTGCAGGTCATCGAGATAGAGAGGTCCGACGACGGCATACCCGATGAAGTTCCTCCAGCCGACAATGCAAAGGCCGCTCAGCAGCACGTTGATGCTGATGCCGTCACGAATGGTGCTGTAGAAGAGGAGGAAACCACCATACCTACGCCCGTCGCTGATACCCCGGTGTCAAGAATTCTTCGCTCTCATTCGGCCGATCCTGACAAGGGTCGCCGACTTTCGCGGGTGTACACCTCGTCAACAATGCAGGATGGTACGTCGTCCGCCACCGGCGACGAATCATCGATTTCTACCACCGCCCGTCGTGCCCGCAAGAAGCGCTCCCAATCGACCGACCCAAGTCGCAAGAAGAAATCGCAGCGGAAAGTCCTCATTGACGACTTCGAGATGATGCGTGTCCTTGGCAAAGGTTGCGCGGGAAAAGTCCTCTTGGTGCGACACAAGATGAGCTCGGAGTTGTATGCCCTTAAGGCCATCACGAAGCGCCACGTCCTGGCCCACCAAGAACTCCAGCATACATTGACGGAGCAAGCCGTTTTGAAGCGTATGGCAAAGGAAGCCAAGGACCCGTTCGTGGTCAAGCTCTGGTGGAGTTTCCATGACAAGGAGAACTTGTTCTTGGTCATGGTAAATTGATGTTCCTTTTATACCCCCAGTCTCCTGACTCCGTTTTCGCAGGACTTCCATCCAGGCGGTGACCTTGCCACGCAGCTTGCACGTTGGGGTAGGCTAGGCCGTGACCGCGCACGTTTCTACGCCGCGGAGATTGTTGAGGGTGTGGAAGGCCTCCACATGGCTGGGGTCATTTACCGCGACCTCAAGCCCGAGAACATCTTGATTGGGGCTGACGGACACATTGTCCTCACCGACTTTGGCCTTTCGAAAGAGTTTCCCCGCCGCGCGACGCCGAATACAGCACCACCTACGCCTTCTGGAACCCGTGGAGAATTCCTTACCGGTCCAACTAGCGAGCCCACAACGCCTCCTTGGATGAAGGGCGAGAAAGGTCAAGATGTCTCGCCTGGTTGGCCAGGACAGGGTGTTGTCCTGACTGACACCACCGCCACGTTCTGCGGCACTGCGGAGTACCTTGCCCCTGAGGTTATACAGGGACTACCCTATAGCTATGAAGTCGATTGGTGGAGTTTTGGCACGATGCTTTATGAGATGTTGACAGGAATCGTACGTTCATTGGCCGTGCCTCCTTACGTGTTGTGCGACAGAGGGGCTAACATCCGTCCTCCAGACGCCTTTCTGGGCGAATAATCATTCGGATATGTACGTCAGGGTGTTGCAAGATGAGTTGCAGTTCCCTGAAGACAGGGCGATGGACCAAGACACGAAGAGTTTGATACGAGGGGTAAGGGACATCTCGCTTGTGGACGATCTTACACCCTTATATGCGTTTCACCTAGCTGCTTCAACGAAATCCTGCGTTAAGGATATGCGAACCACGGATCAAACGGCACCCATACTTTTCCATGATGTGAGCAGACAACGACCACATGATGTGAGGCTGACTTCTGACCTGGTGCTTTTTAGCGATTGGTCGCACGTGTACTATAAACGTTACATACGTGAGGCCCTCCACTTCGATTTTGTTTGATTTTGGCTGCTTACCCCCCTTTTCTGTTATTAGCCCCCTATATCCCCCCCATCGACCCTTCGAATGCCAGCGATACCCAGAACTTTGATGACACGTTCCTCGATATGGAACCAGTGATAGATGACCCCAATGATCAGGATCAAGTTGATACCGATCAGGATCGCGATCATACTGACGGCGAAGCCGGAGATGGCGAAGAAGCATACCCAACACCGTCCCACTCACGAAGCCCGTCGGTGCACCCAGATGAAAGTGGCGTAGACGTGTTTGATGGCTATTCGTTCAAGGGTCGTCATTCGGTCATTATGGACGAAGAGGACGAAGAAGGTTCCGGTGACTCGGGAGAGGAAGAGACAGACGAGGAAGAT
This sequence comes from Boletus semigastroideus, assembly GCA_038090295.1. Classification (NCBI taxonomy): domain Eukaryota; kingdom Fungi; phylum Basidiomycota; class Agaricomycetes; order Boletales; family Boletaceae; genus Boletus; species Boletus semigastroideus. The sequence continues at coordinate 5,289 of JBBPMK010000401.1, read as the reverse complement.
ATCCCGCCGGTTTTGACCGATATGTTGGATAGTCCCGCTCAGGAGACTGACGTGGTCACTGAGTCTCCTGTCACCGAAGAGCATCTGGCTGAGCCTGAGCCCAAGACGCCGGAGGCACGTCCACAGACGCTCGTGGAAGAGGCTCCGGAGCCCGAAAAGGATACCGTCGCTGTCGAGCCAGCACCATCTGCCGATGTTTCATCAACCCCACGAACCACGGAACCACATGCTCCGACCGTTTCAGCAGAGCGCATAGATGTTGCTCCTCCCTTGCCTGCCAAGGATACAAAACCGAAAGCTGCCACCAAAGTTCCGGCCGTCTCAAAGGCTGCTGTTCGAAGTGCTCGTGGCCGCCGCGAGAAATCTGGTGTTCATGCCTTGGATCGCTTCCTCTCCGAACCTGATGAAGACGGTGATATGACGGAGAGAGAGGAAGACGATGATTGGGACTTCATTGAGGCTGACGGCGAGGATCGCAATGGCACCAAAGGCACGAGTCTCTTTGCACGTGGCGTCGTGGACCGATATAAGTTGGCCGTGTTCCGTAAAGCGTCCACGCCGTCTCAACGCGCTGGTGGCCGGTCGGTCTCGGGCCTGTCCAAAGAATCAGATCTGCAGATGGCGGAGCTTGTAGATTCGCCTAGCCCGTCAGAAAAGCGTCGCGGTCGTGCGCCTGGCCTCAAGTTCCGCAAGACGCCTCAGTTCCTCAAAGGAAAATCACCACCCTCATCTTTCTCTGCCAAGAGTGCGTCGACGATCAAGACATCCCCATCGCGTATTGCGACTAGTGCGACCATTTCGTCCATATCAAGCAATGGTCTCCTGACGCCGTCCGTGTCTGCCGCGAGTAGCATGCCCATGTCCCCCTCGTTGAGATCCAAGGAATCTGCCATTTCGGTCGGAAATCAGAGCCAATCGTCCGACCAGTCCAACGGTGAAACTGCTGAGCCTATCTCACACCCAACGTCACCCGAGGCGCCTAGGCATCCGTCCTATCACATCGAGGAACCGGAGAAACTTCGGAGCAAAAAGCTGAAGAAGTACAAGGAGAATGCTGAAAAGGTCCTCTCTCTCTTCGCATCGCAACGCTAGTCGTCCTCGTCCACCTGTATGCGTTAGGGGCTGGGTCCTCGGCGCCATCCGACGATCCGCATTTCTCACAAATTTTATTCATGTCGAGTGCAAGCTTCATCTTACGCACGCGCTCGCGGTTTCTTTCTCATTATCTCTATGCATTACCCACTACTTACCCGCATTTTTTTTCTTTTTTCATTCTTACCATTCCATTGTCATTTGTTTGTCTCTCATTGAGGAATTGCTGCGCTAGTGTCCGTAGCCTTATCTTTCCTTTTTACTTAAGGACGACACGGCGGCGCCTTTTTGCTCCAAGTCATAATAACATACTCGTCTATTTTTTTTCTGTCGCCAATGTTTTTACATTGCTGTTTTGCTTAGTCGTCTCACTCCGCGCATCACGATCCTTTTTTTCTTCTAGACTCTCACGTTGTCGGCTTAATATTCTATTGTCCGATCGTTTCATACGGCTCTTTTTCTTCCAGCCGTGTTTTTGCGACAAGAAAAATCGGTGATGTTAGTATGATATGTATATACCACAATCTCCGGTCGAGTGCAATAAAATAAAGTAGAACGATACGTTGATAACTGCATAGATTACGATCCGAGATCCACTTCTAACTTAGATGGTGATGTCCAAGGTCTACTACCAAAGTCTATATCCACGCCGTCGAGGCGTGCTGTCCTCCTCCGAGACTTGTTTTGTCGAATCATATCTAGAAAGACGTTTTCCAGCGTGGCCTGTTCGACCATGTATTCTTGGAAATCGCCTCGTAAGGCCAGGATGTGGAAGAGCCGGGTGAGCGTCGTGTCACCCACCTCACCGTTCGTACTTTCATGTCGTTCATCGGCACCGGCATCGGCATTGCCATTGTCCACGCTGACAACGTCCACTGTGCGCCCGCCCTCACGGATGGGTACTCGGAATCGTGTCGCGCGCCGGGGATGCGACTCATCAAAATCTGGGCTCTCATCGCACCTTCCCGCGTGCGACACGTAAAGTGGACTTGGTCAGTGGCATAACGCACGGCGAGTCCCTCGGTGGTACCGATGGCTGTTTGTTCGTCACGAGCGGGGTAAGCGGGACGAGTCAAGGAACGGGTTTGGTCACTGTCACGTGGTTACTTACCAAGCACCTTTTTAGATAGGATCCCCCGCCTTGTTGGCGAGGGCCGAGGCCTCTTCCATGGAGTCTGCCAGAAGAGGGTGAGAACGATGTCGGGACTTGTCGGATGAATAGGCTACGTACGGGGTGGTGATGACGACGGCTTTTCCCGCTGCCACGTTCCTCAACGTGGTCTACATGTCGTGCTTTATCTTGGCGTTGATTCCAGTGGAGAACTCGTCGATGAGCACAATGGAGGGGTTGCCTGCAAGAAGAGAAGCTCAAGAAGTGTCCGATATACTGTATGTAGTCGTCAGTGAGACAGTGCATTCAATACCTTGTCTTTCCCCAGCATGCCCACTTCAAGCATCAGCAAAACCTGCCAGTGGATGACACCAGCAAAATGTGCCTTTTTTGTTTTACCTGTCACTTGGTACAACTTTACCTTGCTTTAGTGCCTTGCTACAACTTTTCAAACATTTCAGATATAACCAACTTGTGTCCATCTGGTGGATGCCGAGAAATTGACAGATTGTTGACACATGTCCAACACTGTATTACATAAGCATCTGACCATATTCTCTCCTGCTGGGACTTGAGTCAGAGCAACAAGGGAGTTACTATTTTGACAAACCTCCAACAAGCCACCAATAGAACTCTAGCCAAGTTCATATTGAGTCATTAGTGGTGTTCAAGTAGTGTATTACTGGGCTATTCTAGGGCTATTTTTTGCAATCTGAAGTTGCCATGAAGGACAGCTGGATTGAAGCTCCAATCATGTACTGAGACTGGGCGGGCAGTCCAGTCATCATTGCAAACTGCTAAGTCCAGAACACACTGAAGAAGCATGAAAAAAAAAAAAAAAAAAGGGACAGGATTCTGTGTGTTCAAGGGGTTGATAAATGCTAGATAACCCTTCAAACCCATCTCCTCCCACCACCATGCCTTGGATATCCCATTTTGATGGAAAAACAATAAATTATTTTATAAAAATTATTTCTTAAAATAAACAAAAGTTTGGTCTGCATGATCATGTTCTGGTTGTTGCAGTCACCATACTTGCCATAGGATCAAGAACTTACAAAGCCAACTGGAGGAATCAGAGGACAGGTATTTAGATGAGAAAGATAATAAGATCATCATCATCACCCCCCCTCACACTCCTACTACTATCAGATTCAGAATCTGAGAGTAATTCCAAGTCAGCTGAATTGATCAACTCAAAGATGGCAAAAGAAATTCAATATCATGGGGGGCAATCAGAGCACTTTGTGATGAGGTTGAGAGAGCATGTATTCTTAACTGCATTCCAGTACTGCAACTCCATGCATCTCAGCTGCATCTTCTTGAACATTTTGCTGATTTCCAACCACACCTATTCTGCAAGAAGGTTTGTGTTGATCCAGATATTTTCAACTGTATTCTAGATCAAATCAATGACCATGAAGTCTTCCACTCAGAGTCAAATAACACACAGCTCCCAATAGTGATCCAACTTGTTATATTCATGAATTGTGCAGGTCACTATGGAAATGCAATAACACCTGAAGATGTTGTCCAATGGACAGGTGTGAGTGTTGGATCTGTAGTGAATTGTACAAACTGTGTAATGATGACCATCCTTGCCCAGCACAATGACTTTGTTTTTGTACCTTCAGGGGATTTCTTGGATGCAGAGCTGGCACATAATTTTGTGGAGGCAAAGTCATGCAAGGCATGGCATGGGGGGATTTTTGCAGCAGATGGATAAACATTCAATTTGCTTGAGAAGCCCTCACATTGTGATGACATGTTCATCAACCAAAAAGGAAGATATTCAGTAAACTGTCAGGTAGGCATACCTCATTGCATGGTAATTGAAGTACAACAGCTTGTTGTCATGCCACACAACCTCCTTGTGGTTGATTATGGCTTGGGGCATCTTGGTAGCATCCATGATGCATATGCATTCCAAGGAACAGAAATCACATAGGATTCCAACTTGATTCCTGGAGGTCATTGGATGTGGGCTGATAGTGCATATCCAACAAAACCATGGTGTGTCATACCTTTCAAGGGAATGTGAAGTGCACCAATATCATGGCCACAAAAGCTGTATAACTACCATCTGTCAAAAGTACATGCCTTTGATCAACTGAGATCAGCCTTGTGAGAAACCATTTGGCTAGGTTTGCATTTGTGTCAAACATGCCTTTGCAGCTCTTAAAGGATGGTTTCAGTTGCTTCAAGAGCTTTGCCTACATATTCACTCTCAAGAGGATATGACATACACTGAGCAACAAAACCATTGCAATAACTAACCTTGATGCAGTGCATGAAGCGCACTGCAAGCATCTGTGGGAATTTCACTTAGCTTTGGCAACACTAAATATAGTATGTGCTCCTGGCTACAAACCACTCCCCAGGGTCATGTGACCCCACTCTGGTGGCTGTGGAGATATGTCCATTTTAACTCAGCTATGTCATTGCAACAGTTTTGTTGCTGGTTTAAATAAATATGAATTTCATACATTCTGATGGGTTCTGACATAAGCAATGGGTCACGTGACCTATAATAGGTTCAACATAATACAAATAAGTCAAAACACCACTCTTGATCCACTTCCATCACCATGAAATCCCTTTCTACTACTCAAGTCAACCAAATCATCTCCTTCTTGGATTTGGGTCAATCTACTCATCAAATCTCTGATTCTACTGGTGTCCACCATTCCACAATCATTAGAATTCATTCTAAACTTCATCCAGACCTGGCTAGATCCTCTGGTGGTCGTCCTACCCTCATCACTCCTGTTGATATGCGCCATGCCATTCGTCTTATTGGGACTGGAAAGGCTGAAAATGCTGTCCATGTTACCAGAACTCTCCAGGATGTCAAGAACGATGCCATCTCTTCCCAAACTGTTCATCGCCATCTGAAGAAAGCAGGCATGAAGGCTGTGGTGAAGAAAAAATGTCCTCGTCTCACTACTGCTTATAGGAGGGCTAGACTGGACTTTGCAGAAAGCCATCAACACTGGACTATAGAGGACTGGAAGCAAGTTATATGGTCAGATGAAACCAAAATCAATAGGATTGGGTCAGATGGCAAGAAGTGGGCATGGAAAAAG
>JBBPMK010000400.1:0-20251 GCA_038090295.1 Boletus semigastroideus | reverse complement strand
CGAGGACTTGACGAGTGAGGAACGCGTCGCGAAGGCGTTTGAAAGCGGATTGATGTTGGGGGAGCCAATCCCAACCAGATGTTTTCTTAGTGAGGTCGTTAAGGGGTTTGGCGATGTCGGAGAACCCAGCGATGAACTTCCTATAGAAGTTACAAAACCCCAAGAAAGAGCGTACTTGGGTTACAGAATTCGGGGGGTTCCATGCTTTGATCGCGTCGAGCTTGTGGTGGTCCATTTGGACCCTCCCCTTACTGACAACCATGCCGAGGAATTCTACTTCTTTGGCCGCAAAGGTGCACTTCTCCAGCTTAAGGTGTAATTGTTGTTCGGCCATTCGGGCCAGGACTCATTTCGTTCGCTCCTCATGGAGCGTGCTATCGTTCAAATGGATGAGTAAATCATCCATATAAATGACTAACCATCCCTCCGTGATCATGTTGGCAAAGGTGTCGTTCATGTAGGCTTGGAATGTGGCGGGTGAGTTGCACATTCCAAAGAACATGACTGTGGGTTGGAATAGTCCATATGGCGTGATGAACGCCGCCTTCCACTTGTCGTTCGGGTGGATTCTGATATTGTTATAGCCCCATCGGACGTCCATCTTGGTGAAAACGGACGATCCTTTAAGTTGATCGATGAGGTTGCCTATCCAGGGAAGCAGGTAGGCATTTTTGATGGTGGAAGCATTGAGATAGCGGTAATCCTGGCAAGGCCGCAGTTTGCCATCCTTCTTCTGCACAAAAAAGAAGGGGGCTGCTTGCGGGGATTTGGAAGGTTCAATCTTCCCTGATTTGAGGTGTTCTTCGATGAACTCCTTGCAAGCCTCTTGTTCTGCTGGGTTAAGTGAATACATCTTGCCCCTCTTGGGGACGAAATCATCTTTTAGACTGATGTGATGATCGAATTTGCGCCTGGGTGGTAGTTCGTTTGGGGGCTTGCCAAAGACGGATTTGTATTCCAAATATAGTGAAGGTAGCGTAGGCTTTGATTTTGCAGCCCCTTGCGCAATTTGAGTGGATAAAGTAGTGCGTCGGATGCACTCCTTCTTCGTTAGTAGCTCTCCTAGGCCCTGACGCTTGTAATCATGGCGGGATATGCGATCCTCCATGTCAAGTCCCATGGTGCGCAAAAGATAGCGCTGGGATGTGATGTTTCACTGGGATGGCAGGCTAGTATCACCATCGAGTTCCACTGTTCCAGCCCTCCAGTCGATCTGGGGGTTGGCTTTGGATAACCAAGTCATCCCTAGCAGAAGGTTGTTCTTTCCGCTATTGATGATGAAACATTCCTGGTTTGTAGGAACGTCTCTGATGTAAATGGTGACATTGGTGTGGTACCGGATAGATCTGGACTTGTTTGGGGTCCCATCAGTGTTGATGGCTTGGCGGGGTTCAGCTAATTTGATGAAGGGGAAGCAATTTTGGTGGGCGAATGCATAGTCCATGAAGCATCCAGTTGCGCCACTATCGATGAGGGCAGTGGTTTGTCTGACTCAGACTCCTCCTACTGCAGATAGTTTAATGGGAATTGATATTGACTTACTATCTGTGGTCGTTGCAGTAGGTTTTGTCCTAGTGGGTACTCCAAGTGTCGGCCTTGGGTACCTCTTTAAAAACTCTCCACCCTAGCCCGTGCCGCCTTCTTTACTGAATTTCCTACCCAAACCTGATTGACCTCTTCCCAGGTCTCGGCTCCTTTGTCCTTGGTTTCTTCATCGTCGTACAGTGCTCAAAGTGCCTCGGAAATTTCCTTGGCCTTGTGTCCTTTTGTCGCAAGGTGTTCCACCATCCTTACGGCCTCGTTGTCCATCCTTTGAGGTTGGTCTTGTACCTCCCTCCACTGCTCTTTCCATTCTCCATCCAAACAGGGATGTGGACCCTTGCTGCGATCCTTACCCTTCTTGAGGTGGCAGTTCCTAATAGCATGTCCTGTCTTCTTGCAATAGAAGCAGCGACCTTCCTTCATAAGTTTCGCCTTGTCTACAGGTGTGAGCGCGATATAATCGACATCCATGGCATTGGGGTTGCAGGATGAAGTATGTCCAGATCCTGCGAAGCCAGGTCATCGTCCTCGAATGTCTCTGATGCGCTCTGTTTGGCGAGCGAATTTGCTGCCAGCTGTGATCCATGCGGCTATGTCGGTGGGCTCAGTTCCAGATCCAAGTATCTTTTCCATTAGATCAGCATGGATCCCTCTAGAAAATAGCTCGCAGAGAGCAGTTTGCTCGGTGAGTCCGGATTGGGCTGTAAGAAGGCGGAATTCAGAGGCGAAGCGGTTGAATGCTTCTTCAGTGTTGGATCCCTGCTTGAGCACATAGAGCTTGTGTCGCGCAGAGGAAGCCTCGTCGTGGATTGCCGTCATGCCCTTAAAGTCGTTTTTGAAATGAGTCCAAGTTCGTTCGTTGTTGGGGATGGTGTCTCTAGCCATCTGTTCATAGTAGCCTTCGGAGTAGATCCTTCCTTTGCCCTTGCTCATACGATTCAGGGCTGTGACGATTTTTGCTTCGTCGGTATATTTGGGGTTGATGGTGAAGTACGCATCCATGGCCATAAGCCACCAATTAGCGTCAGAGCCATTTCCGGAGAACTCCTCGGGGAGTCTGGCTTTAAGTTTGGGCATGTCGTCGTCTGAGTCCGATAGATCTGGGTCGATGGGGAAATCTGGGTCCTGAGGGTCTGGATCCTGAGGAGGGTCTGCGGGTAAAGGGATATCTATACGGAGAGGTGATGGGAGAGCGTCAGAAGGTTTCCCTGCTGCGATGTTGGCTGCAGCTAGTCGCCTTTGGATGGCTTGGTAGTCCCGAGTATACTCGTCTCCAGAATAAGCATCTGGTTGGAACCGGCAATCAGGATGGTCGGCCGGAAGGCACCAAAGGTCTGGTAATGGGTATGATGGGGAGCCTGGTGAGGCCACGACGGGGGAAGGGGGATAGTTGGAGGAGGATGACGAGGATGAAACAGATGGTGCCTGAAAACGGAATATGGTGAATGGGGGGTTGGTCCGCTACGATGAGAGTAGGGACAATGAAAGCTAATTCTTTCGTTACGCTCATTGCGAACTGAAGTCCTGCAAAGTGATAACAACAGACGAGATAAAGTGGGATGCCTGTTTGATAGAGCCGCTCGTAAGGCGATGGTGGGCCTAGGGCAGTATCAGTGCAACACTAGAAGGCAGACTATGCCAACAGGTCTATAACTGATGCGTAGTACCGGTTCTACACGGACGCAAGGAAGCGCACAAGTCCTTAGGGTGGAAGCCTGAAGGAGAGAGCCTTAGATGTGGAAGCAGGGCGATAGGATGCAGAGAAGATTGCGTAGAATTAGCTTGGGTAATACAGTACATGTGGCTTGGTATTTATATGGTAGTAAGGTAAGCACGGACCAAGCTAGATATGGTATAGCGGAGTACCGGAATAAAGGAGAAGGGTACTGCGCAACGGTGACAGCAGAACAAAAGGAGATGGAACCAATGGGAAGCCGGTCGCAGAAGAGCAGAAGTGGCGATGCGGCTAAAAGGGGAATGCTGTACAACAGCTGTCACAACTGTAAAGAAGGAAGGATCAAACAGCGGGTAACCATGAGAGAAGGTTACCATGAATTGAAAATGGAGTCCACTAATAGAATGGGAAGAGGGATAAGTCAAGAAAGAGAAGAAAATTGACATGGCCGGTGGGACATCGTAACAGCACTGCCTCATCCCATACACTAGCCGCATTCCCCAATCCCATCTCCCGATCCATCTTGATCCATGCACTTGCCGCATGTCCCTGCTTCAGCTTCTTCTGATCCATGCACTAGCTGCATGTCTTGCTTCTCGAACCCTTGATGCATGTGCATACCACATGTCTCGCTTCTATTTCCCGTGCCTTGCTTCTTTGACTCATGATCAATTCCATCAATCTTCTTCAACCCTTGATCTCTCCTACATGAGGTTACCTCATGTCTCTTATCTTTGACCCCTGTTTCACCTTTCGCACTCAGCTGCATTCTTCCTGCTTAGTCAGTGCCCTTGCTTTACATATATAAACCCTCACTAGTCACTAGTAGTTCCCTAGCTTGGTCTCCCTATATCTCCCTTGTCACTGCTCAGCTAGTCCTTGCCTTGTACTTCATTGTACTCACCAATACAACTTGCTTCCATCTCCAAGTCTCCAGCACACTCTTGAGTCGCTGCTCTGAACCTTGTCACTCTTGTCCATTGAACGTCACCAAGTCATTCAACAGTCCTCCAATCTTCTACAAGAAGTCCATCAGTGTTCACCACCACACGACTCACCAAAGCATCAGAAGCTGTCCTCCTTATCAAGGTCAACCTATTGCTAGCTACATCATAGCAAACCTACAGTCCAACATCGGACAACACTTGTCACTTGTCACTCGTCTTCAGTTCACCACTTTGCCTCACTCAAGTTAGGGCTACACTTAGGCAAGTGTAACACACATGACCTGAAAAAAAAAGGGAAAAAGAAAGGTCATGTGTGGGGTTTGAACTTGAGAGTTGACTAGTAAGGTATGATATGTCTAATGGTGGAAGTGGTGGTAGGTTGTTCAGCAATAATCTACTGAACTGCTCAATGAGTTCATGCATAGTAGTTTGGAAGAAAAGGGACAAGTTCATAACACAAGTCTCCAGCGTACTTCTGAGTCGCTGCTCTGAACCTTTGCACTCTTGTCCATTGAACGAACACCAAGTCATTCAATAGTCCTCCAGTCTTCTACAAGAAGTCTATCAGCATTCACCACCACATGACTCATCAAAGTGTTGGAAGCCATCCTCCTTATCAAGGTTGACCTATTGCTAGCTACAACATAGCAAACCCTCAGTCCAACATCAGACAACACTTGCACTTGCTTGCTCGTCTATCATCTACTACTTCACCTCACTCAAGTTAGGGCTACACTTAGGCAAGTGTAACATAACTTGAAGTCTATACATCTGTATGGCTGTGCAAAATCTGTACTGTCTGTGGGGCTGTACTATCTGTAGGGCTGTACCTCTGTGCCAACACTGGTGTTTTACTGATGAAGTCTGAATTAATCAGAACTTTCTTCTACTGCCCATCCATCCTGTATTGACAGTCACTCAATCTTTTAAGTTAACCCCTGTCTACAATCCAGGTATGTAATCTCTGGTGTCTTCCCAGTAGATGTACATGTGTCATTGCAACAGTTCAGTTACCAGTTTTTTTCTGGTCTGGCAACTGGACTCCAAAACACTAGTATGGAAAGAGTTTTTGGAGTCACTGTACATGAATTATTCTAAATGCCCTGATACTCTGAATGCCCTGATATGGAAAAGGGCCAAAAATTGTGCATACAACCTACAACCTTACACAAATTATTCTCGGTATACAGTTTTTAAGGTGTTTATAAGGCATTTATCAGAAGTTCAAGGTTTCTGTGATGATGTAAGTGAGCTCGGCTTCTCCCGAGCCTTTTGTGTCTTGGTCACCCCCAGTCAATCTTCAGGTTCGTGTTTTTTAATCATGGAATGGCGTCCTCTGAACATCCATTCTATATTAAAACGCTTGCGTCAATTCCGGGCTCGTGTTGAGTCGGAAACGCTCGATTGTCTTGCCGACCCCTTCGAGAATACGAGCACTCGGACACATGGCGTTGGTAGTGCTGGTGTGACCAGACCATATAGATTAACACTAAGCTCCATATTCACATTCAGTGTCCATCCAGGTCCCAAGTCCCAATCAAGACTATTGCACCTCGATCGTCCGAATGCCCCCTATCAACTCTCCCAACTCCACTCTCTCCCGTACCCGAACCATCACCAACGCATCCGCAGCGATACGCCTATACTCGACGCGCGATACCGCCTCCAACAAGAGCGCCCCGAACGGCTGTGCGAGACGCACGACGAACCGTAGCGCCTGCGTCGTCCTGTCTAGCGCCGTCGTCCCCGCCGAAAACTCTTGATCTAACAAAGGATGAATCCATGGATGGAAGAGGCAGAGGTTGTTGGGTGTCCTCGTCAGGTCATCTGTCGTGTTGACCTCGATCTCCCCAAGGGTGAGAGACATCGCACGATAAACGCCAAAGTTGGTCAATGGATCTGGTTCCGACGTACAGACGAGATCGATGAGGGGGAAAACGATGCCGGGAAGTCGAAGTCGACTGGAAGCGAGAGTAGGAGAAGGAAGATCGTTGAGGCGGTTGTAGAGCGAAACTGCCAAGGAGAGATCTGGCAAGGACGAGCGCAATGCTGCGACCACTGTGTCCATCTCGGCCGGCTTAATGGGAGCCGGAATGTGTGGCGGCACGAGTTGCTTGTAGACGGTGAGGTCGATGGGTAAGCAGCTGTTGTAACCACCCACGCTCCCTGTCCAAGCGAGGATTGAGACATCTCCCGATCCCGTCAGGACATGTTCCAGAAGGCGACCGACTGCCCGATTGCCCTCCCCGTATATGGCCGGAATGGCAACATTGAATATCCCAAACAACGAGTACGCAGCGTCCTCCACGAGCGTCGTTTGACGAGATGAAGCCAGAAAGAGCTTCTCGCGCACCCTATCGAGGCCGGGACGAAGTACGGCCATCACCCGCGCTGGCACCCCCGTGGCTTCTTGCATCTCGGAAATGATGATAGGCAACTCTTTGTGGTTGGCCAAGGTCAAGTCAAGGTATGGCTTCCAGTCCTCGGTATAAAACCGGAGAATCTCGGCAGCAACGTATTCTTGGTATGTCCATGCTCGTGTGTTCCAGACGCTCTTCCGGAGACCACCAGGTTGTTGAGATTTTGACGAGACACCGCGAAGGTACACGATCGTGAGGGAAGAACCGCGATACCACGTGAACATTGCGACTAGCGATTCTTGCAATATCACATTATTCAACTTGTCCACGCAGGCCGTGTCGGTCCACGCCCACCGAAAACCAAGAGAATCCACGAGCGAGCAAAAGGTCTGTAGCTTGACGTTTGCATGAGATGGTTCCAGGTTGTAGACCGAACCGACGCTCTCGACTTTTTGAAGCAGAGGCTCGCCGTGCTCCCACTTGTGTGAGAGCATCACGTATTTGTAAAAGTTCTTCACCTCTCTGTAAATCCGTGCATAGTCTAACTCTATCGTCATTGACGCCACGAGCTCGGTGTAAATGGGAGCTTCCTCGAATGCTAACGCCTGTTGTGGTCTATGATAGAGACGGCCGGTACTGGTATCAATCAAAACGCGTGGCATCTGACGAATTGTCTGCTCGACAACGCGCCGAATTGTGGGTGTGGCATCAATGTACAGTTGACGACGTCCTATGAACCAAGACGATCAGCATGCAAAAGGGTGATATTGAGAAACGGCGAGTCACGTTGGATATGTTCGTGGGGAGACGCTTGTAGTTTTGATAGCATGATGTGGTGTGCTTCAGCAGCTTCCGCATAGCGCTTCACACCATGCAAGACTGCATGTCTCCTTTCGTAACCTTCATGAGAAGATGGATCCGATTTGATGATCTGAGTGCTCTGTTATCGATTATACTATGTTGAGGGACGAACGATACCTCGTCAGCATCATTTAGGGCCTCCTCCCACAAGTCCATCGATGCTCGGGCTTTGCTTCTTTTCATCAAGATGTCCACTCGATCCACTGGATCGAGTAGCAGGATAGTGGAAAAATGACTGTCGACGTCATGATAGTTCCGAGCCCCCGTTGCAACATTCGCGAGCTCATCTAATTTCTCTCTGCATCGACGTCGAAAATCTGTTTCGCATGCTAAGATGTGCTTTAACGATGCACATTCACAGCCTACTCACCAGATTCCCACTGCGCTTGCTCGTCATGGGCACTCTTGTCAATTTCTAGCTCGTCTTTCATATGTCGGAAGCACTCGATTGCCTCCTCGATGTGGTGATCCGATTCGAGAATATCACAGATTACCCGGTATATGACAGACTTCGGGCACTTGAACTTAATAAAGGGAGTCGGTATCAAGATTGAAGTAATCATGTAAAGCATACCTTGGCGGCGATGTGCAATGCCTCGGCAGCTGTGCTACGAATCAAGATCACGTTTGCCCACTTGATGAGCAAAGTATGTGTAGTGAATTGACAGACAGACAATGCAGAAGAATAGGCTGCGATCGCTTCGTCGTGGTTACTGGCATTCAATGCCTCGTCCCCCATGTTTTCCAGTGTCGACACACAATGATAGGTAAACTCTGATGACAGGGATTAAATAAACCGTTTCCATGTGTTACACGATACCTCACCTGTCAACCAGTTCGCTATTAGGTCGTTGGCTCTGACCCCATCGCTTATGGTATCCGTGAGCTCGCACAGAACGGCTGCAGCATCGATTATGCGACCCTCTGCATACAGCATGTCGCACTGGTGCTTCTGCTCGTAGGCACGAACAATCTGGACAAGACTGTTGGCTTGGCATTGGGAGTCGATCAGCTCGTCACGAAGCTCCTGCACAGTTTGTTCCAGCTGTGTGATCATGTTATCTAGAAAGAGTGACTGTGGTTATAACTTGCGGAGCGTGCCAACGGACGCACTCGAACTCTCCTCCCGTGCATGAAGGGCTTGGATGGTCTTCTCCAAGTTTGTTATTTTCTCGTCTAATGAACATAACTTTCAGCGAAAGCAAGCCGGAGTCGCGATAGACGAACTTGAATCCTCGTCTTCTGCTTGGGATTCACCGGTCGCTTCGAGAGCAGACCTTTTACCAGCTGTGCGACACCTGGACCGATCAAGGAGAATCTGCAAAGTTCAACGGATTGGCTTGTAATTAGTAGCTCCGGCGCTTCAGTAACCCACTGCACATACACTGTCGTGGTAAGTCAACGGAATCAAGTCATGGATATTCCGCAGGACGATTTTCTTGCCTCCACCGGTCGCAATGTTGTAATCCGCCGAGATAGCCATGGACACGACCGCAGGTTTGTGATCGATGATAGGACCGATTTGCCTGTGCGTCGTAGTGTCCCAGAACGAATACGATGACCCTGCGGAAGCTGCGATAAATGCGCTGTTGCTTGCCAAAGCGATGGACCGAGCCTGCTTGTCACGGTGAATACGCCATCGGGAAAGTACCGCGCGACTGGAGGCATCGAAGCAAGTAATAGAACCATCACAAGACAATACAAACAACCGTTTGCTGTCATTGGCCCAGGCAAGGGATTGATTCAAAGCCGAGTCAACTTTGATGGCGACATCGACCAAAAGGCTCCGGTCCCGAGTGTCGTAGACTCGAACGGAATCCCGCCACCAGGTAGCCGTGGCGAGGAGATCGCCATCTGGTGAAAACTTGACGGCGCCTACCGAGTTGTTGTGTTGCAAGGGACCGAGCAATTGCTGGCCCGTCGGGAACGACCAGACGCATGCTGTCTTGTCCTTGGATCCAGTCGCTATTCTCGTCGCGTCCGGCGAGACATCTACGACGCGTACCCAGCTGTGATGTGCCGTGAACTCGCTCACTTTTGCGTGGCTCTCCGCGTCCCACACCGCAACTTGACCGCTGGTCGTTCCGCTCACGATCCATTTTCCGTCTTGTGACACCACGAGGTTGCCCACAGTGCTCCCCGCATCCATTGGCGGCCCTACCTCCTTGCCGTCCTCGACCCGCCAACGCCGAATCTTGCCTTCTTCACCGCCGCCCACGACGTGCCTTCCATCTGCAAGAAACGCGATCGACCATATGTCATCTCGACCACTGATTTCGATCGATTTTTCTTGGAGGTCGTTTTCGCCCGATTCTGCATCTCCACATTAAGATGGACATTAGGCTCTCGTCGATCTTCAGCCACTCACTATTCTTGAACTGCTGAATTATTCTGGGAGACATGACACTTCAGCGCGATGGGAAAAAACATACAAATGCCACCGCCTCATTGCGGTGCGTCCTTTATCGACATCAGTTCACACACCAACATTCACACACTGATTGTTGGTGTATGAACTGATGCGGCAAAGAGCGTGTAATAATAAGTACCCTGGGCCTTGCCCTTGGTCCTATGACTCCCATCACGTTTTGATGAGCCTTCTTGATCATGATTGCTCGAATGCTCGCCTTCCGAGATCAACATGCCAGTACAAAAAGGCACGGCAGGGCCGCTGAGACACACTTGGGCAAGTTCCGCCGCTGTTTCCATGACGGCCGCTCACCAGACAGGAGACCTGCACCGTGACATGTATGTACGAGATGTAGTAGCAAAACCGAACTATAAACAAAACACTCCGAGCTACGCTACGTGATGAACACAGGTCCGTTAAATAATTTATAGGGGCACAAAGTCAGGTATATCGAAGCGCACACGTATGGATACGAATCACTCGCGCGTTCTTTGTCGTCGGAGCCCTAGTCATAACAGTATCGCTCCATACAATCCCGGCACTTTCCGGTTCTGTTTATGCCTGCCCTCTCGCGCGCACGATCGACGATGGCGCATGCCAAACAAGCGGGCCACTCGGGATCTGTCGTCATATCGGGGTCTTCTGGGAAACCCTGCGTGGCGATGATATAGGTCTCGTCGAGCATTGCCTGAATTTCCGAAGAGTTGTAGGCGATTTGTGAGCTAGGGGTGTTGGTGATGGCAGGTTGACCAGGGGGAGGACCACCGTTTGCGATATAGATCACGAACGGCGTGCCTTTGTCTTCGCCGTCTTTGCATCCAAAGAACGTGGGTCTCGTACTCAAGTTCTTGGCCATGAACTCTCCAATAGATGTTGGTACCCGCGGGAAAGAGTACGCAGACGAAAGCAGCGCAGTCCGATCTTGAGTGGCCTGGTCGCTGGGAGTCAGCACATATAACTCGTGGACGAGAAAACTTGTGGATGAGAAAGTGACGCACGATCATCGAGCTCCCAAAGGTGAAATTGTTGAAATCTGCAGTCTGTCGGGTGTCAGATTCCCAGTGAAAGCATGGTGGCAGCATACTCACAGCATCGATTACCAGGAGGGTATCCACATCACGAGCTTTCACAAGCAAGGGTTGTAGCGGAATGACCTCTCCATCATCACCACCGTCTATCATCGATAGGAACTTCTGATTGGATGCTACAAAAGTATCCGGTGCGATACCAAAAAACGGATTTGGTAACGCTGCAGTGTCAAGTTCAAAACCTGGTTCTGGCAGGAACTTCTCCAAGATGGAAATTTCTCGACCAAGGGTGAGGTTCAAAATATTCTAACGTCCCCGAGTCAGTCAAGTTGTAGGGTGTGCGGATAGTGGCCATACGGTGACGTTGAATTCATGAAACACATCAGAAGAGGACCCAGCTATAAATGCGACTTGGTCGTAGTTCGTAACACAGATGCTATCATTCGTCGTGCCCAGGTACTTCGTCGGCACGAACGCGGCTAACATAGGATCATATGTGCCTGTTTCGACTATGCTGTCTGTTAGCGTTAAGATCCAAAGACTAAAGTGCCACACTAACAGACGTTGAACTCGATGACAGGATTGGAAATTGGAGTGAATTGCCCAGGTAAAATGATCGCATTATTTTGACCTGGTTCAGTAAGGTCTGCCACGACAATTGGGAATGGGATGTTGTATGACTTGAATGATTCGCTCAAGTCCAAATGTCAGTAAAGTTCCACTCTTACTGGGGAGCCGAATACTCACGTTTCGGAGACCTGTGACCACAGGATCCCCGCACCATGTGTGTAGGATTCGTCAAAGAAATTCGATGAGGATGTCCCGTTAACAAAATGTCTAGCCAATGCACGCGCCCAGAAGTCGACAAGTGTCACAGGGTAACCAGCAGCAAACTTTCCCTCGAACTCCTGAGTCAAAGCGGTAGAATATTGGGTATTGAGAGTAGAATTTGCGCTGGGCAGGAAGACGTTGAACTCCGCATTCCAGCCTCCCCATGTGTCGTTCGCGACCGTCGACCCAGGATATCCGAAGATGAGCTCTTGAAACTGTGGAAAGTTGGCTTGTACCAAGGACATCACAAGCCAGGCTCCCCCCGACAATCCCGACAAGTAGGTTGCGGCTTGAAGCACCCCACCTAAGCCTGCGTTGTTTGACGAAGCATTCCTCCCGTCCAATACATTCAGCACACCTGCACCAAAAATCGCGCCCCGGTAACTTCCTCCGCTCATGGCGATGGCAAGGTTGGGGGTTTCGCTGGAGAACCCGTTCAGGATGCCGGACACGTACGAAGGTAGTTTGACATTCGTGCCCTCAACGTTGGCGAGGTAAGCTTTCCAGGCGCCTGGGATGACTTGCGATCGGCGAGCTTGGACATATGCAGCTTCGGAGGCGGCGAGAACCTGGCTTCCCGGTGAGCCCGCCATACGAATTAACTCAAAGCCCTCCGGACAGTTCCCCGAAACTGGGGTATATGCCCGCGAGGCAATGCTCTGCGCCGCGACTAGCCATGCTGGCAATGATAACAAATAAAGTGGTAGGGCGATTTTGATGGTCATGACATACGCAATTGCGCTCACGCCGGATGAAGAAGGCGAGGGATTGGAATGAGGGAGGGGCGCCTATGGGTGCCTTGTTTTCCAAGCCACCTTTTATCCTCACCCCGAAAAGGGCTACAAATCAGAAACTGCGGCTCATCAGTCCATCCTGCAAGCGCTCGCAGTACAGCGCAGCCAATAGCAACTTACGTTATCAAGGCACCCAAACATTCTGACGCAGGCGGTGTTGATACATCGAAGTTGAAGTCCTCTGGAAACGGAACATGATCACCTGGGAAGTCTGAATTCAATGCCGACCGTCCAATTGACTCTTGAGACCCTTGAATTCTTTTCTCCTTTTTAGAGGCACGACGATGAGTCTGGCAACCGTTCAAGGCGGTATCCCAGGAGATTGCTGACCTGTATCGCCGGTGCGGGACAACCCTGAGGGAGGACCGCCGCGCAATGTGCCACCAGTCGCGAACCGAAAAATCTACCATATAATCAGGGAACGTGAAGTGGTTAATGGCGTGACAGCGTGTCACAGGTGACGTCCTGCTGTACGACTAGTAAGTAGCATCTCAACCGTCGAATCGCCTTGAACCCGTTACTCAAGGGTAGGTACTGGCTGCGCTGGTTCCTTTGAAGCTTCATAGTCTTGAGACGTCCGGCCGTGACCAAAGTAACCCGTCCCCTTAGTGACACTGTATTTGAGCAGATGACTCACTTTTGTGTGAGCGGTTCTGCGCCATCCTGTCATACTAGCCTTTGATGGTCAACGTCCCACCGATCAGTGACCCAACTTCATTGGTATTGGGAATTCCCGGTCATGATGTATTACAGCAAATTGCGATGAGTCGCCTAATTGCGGTGCGTCACTTATGATTGTTTACGTTGGAAGCATGCCCTATTGGCGTTACTTGATCCAGGAATGATTATTGCGCAACACAGGTATAATCTGTACCTTCTGCCGCATCAGATGAACGAGGGGGACCATGAAGGAGATGAACGAGTGGTACAAAGCACATAGAGGAGGATATGATCCCCGTCTGAGTCTGAGTTACAGTCTTACTAGCTCCTAGGGGAGGTGAGATACGACTGATAGGGCCTCTCCATATCATACAGAATCAATGAACTAGGTACCTGTCGCAATTAAACCTAGAAGGGGTCACATTTTCGGTCGAGACTAGCGGCACGCACAATCGCCGGAGAGGTAAAATTATGTGCCGCGAGGTCTGTTTACGAACAAGAATTGTCCCCAAGATCAGTCTACGCGTGACTACTGGGATGTTCGCGTGGGTGTAGACAACGCTGGAACATCGTGCACGATGGCAAGCGAGACAGCATGACGCGATCTCGTGATCAAACGAGGCATGTTGCAATGACGCGTGACCGAAGTCGTGGGAGCACAGCAACTGGCTTCTGATAACGTGACGAAGGCCGCTCTACAGTAGACTCGGGCCCCCCCGGGGTCACCTATCGTGAGCCATGCACACGATGGACCTCCAGTAGGCGACGATCATCATATTGTGCAGATATGCACTCGAAATGAGGGAGCCTTGACAGTGAGCAAATCTTGAATCAACGTGGTAGGCTCATGGCCCTATGATATGTAGCCGAAAATGCAACAATGATGTGACGTTTTACATCAGTCTCCGGCGCGTCAGCGGGCTGCCGGGGTTCTCCCGCTTTCATGTGGCACTCTCCTTCCGAACGTCGGTCTTTACTAGTACTTCTTTCCTAAAACACCTCCTTGGTCACAGGATCATATCCACCCGAACGTGGGTTTGAACTCCAAACAAGATATATAAACCTTCTGCTGGACCTTTTTGCAACACAGGTCCGAATTCTCATTCATTTTATCCAACAATGTGGAGCTCCTTGCTCGTCTTGTCCCTCTCCTCGTCTCTTTTGACGCAGGTCCTTGCCGGACCACCAACCAACAAGATATATGGTGTCAACTTGGGTTCATGGTGAGTACATCCCATTTTTTCGTTTCCCATCCGACTCTTCAACCCGCCGGCGGTAGGCTCGTGCTCGAGTCCTGGATGCTTCCAGAAGGTGCGGACCCCTGTTGTCCTCCGATGGCGCTTTTTCTCATGGTCTTTAGAATGGTTGGACATGGGTGGGCAGTCGTGCTCAGATTGTACAAAATGCATTTCGTCAGAATTGTAAGTCGAACCAACACCACGACGTGCCGCATCTCACCCAAAACCTAGTGCGTTCGCCAAGGCGTATCCCCAGGACGTCGTCGACGCAAAATTCGCGGAACATTGGCGTACTTGGTTCACTGAGTCTCATGTCGATGAACTCAAAGCGGCAGGGATAAACACAGTTCGAGTCCCGGTGAGCGTGCATTCAGCGTTCTATGAAATTCATTTCTGAGGCAGTGTCATGACCACTTAGCTCGGATATTGGATCGTCGAAGATCTCGTAGAGCGTCCGACGGAAGCGTACCCTCGCGGAGGTCTCCGGTACCTAGTACGTACTTGCAAGATACATTTGACTGCGAAGCCTCTGAATGCGCTAAATTCTCCCGCAGCGTAAGGGTTTGAATTGGCTACAACAGGCTGGTATGCAGGTGATTTTGGACCACCACGCCCTTCCAGGCGTCCAGACACCTCTACAACAATTCACTGGAGAGTACGTGGTTCAGCGTTATGGCGAATCCGTTAAAACTGAATTGACGCTAGCTGCACCGCAAATGTTCAGTTCTATGTCAGTGCACGCAATATATACGGCATACATTGTAGGATCTGACGGCATACTTACTAGACACCCCATAACTATCACCGGGCATTGGTTTGGACCGCCGTGATGACATCGCTTGCCCATCGCGATCCTAGCTTTGGCAGTGTTTTCTCCATTGAAGCTATCAACGAGCCCATCATGAATGCAGCGCTGACACCGGGCTATGGTGATTGTGCGTTTCGTTTCCCCACGTTTCATGGAGCGTCTAGACTCTGAGTGTCGTACCCCAGTCCAGAAGAACTTTGTTGAAACCGTTCGTGCTGTAGAGTACACGCTTGGCATTCCGGTTCCCGGGATGTCGTTTGATTATTCTATTCCCTCGACACAGACGAACTTCACTGCTGCCCTCGCCGATATATGCTCGCATTCCTTGTTTAATCCTAATGTTACGTCGGCCATTCAGGCTGCAATCCCAATCCTCATCGGAATCGCCTCTGAGTGTAATCTCGGAAACGAGTTCATGTCTTCCCCATTCCAACACGGTCGTCCTTCGTTGGTCACCAGGTAAGATTTGAGTATGCGTGACGTGTTATTCAACTTACATGCCCCAAGTTTCATGGACATCAACTGGCAGTATAACAACCCAGCCAACCCCGCAGATGCCGCGATCGGTCCTCAAGGATACGACAACCATTTGTACTACTCGTAAGAGTTATCTCATCTGTCGCGCGTACCTTTGCTCACATACAATCAAGGTTCGGGGTAATGTATTGACATGACTGCTCTTAACCCTTCATTTATCTCCTTTTTAGGGTGTTGCCGCTGCAAACCCGACGGCCTACTTGACGAGCGTGTGCAGTAAGTTGTTCAACCTTGAACTCGGACATGTCATTCATTAGTACTCCCAGACCTGCAGCGTATCCAGGCTGATGCCGCCCTCCGCAACTCGCCTCTCTGGTTCGGCGAATGGGGACTTCCAACCCAATTCAGTGCCACTGATGCGTTCCTCCGCCAGTGGGCGGACGCTCAGAAATGGGCATACAGCAAAGGCGCTGGATGGATCGTAAGCATCGCCCTGTCCAAGGGAAGACGTCTTTCTCAAGGTTTATCCTAGTTCTGGAACTTCAAAACTGAAATTTCGCGCCTGACGAACGGCAACGCGTTGGCGCGGCAATGGTACGTCGATCATGGACCACGTCTATGATCGCTGCTGATGACATGACCTTTTTGCTCTGGCTAGGTCGTATCTCGAAGGTGTCAAGTTGGGATTCCTGACCCAGAACCCTGCCGAGTACCATGACCCCGACGTGTGTAAACCCTACATCACGGCGTGAGCCGTCGACATGGCGTTTCGATCCATCCTTGTTTTAGAAATGGCGATGGCCCTCTTACACGTTTCAAGTACATATTACCCATATTCTTCCTTTTTATTTTCTCCTGGACGACGTGCCATGGCTGTAGATGCCCAAATAGAGGAGGGTACCGGGACGCTCTTTTCGCCTACCCACTTACCTAGTCGCTCGTTTCGATAATGTTTCCCGAGTTTTTTTTTCTTGGGGTTCTTCAAGTAACTCAAGGATGGAAATGATACCAAGGCGTGTTTGCGCACAGGCTGTGTGTGGTGGACCGTCCGCTGAATAACTTGTAGCCGGGGACTCGTTTCGTACGGCCCGATTTGCCGGCGGTGAAATTCACATTCGGTAGCGACCCTCGATGACGAATATGTTGGTATCGACGGTGTTCCCCATGATCGGTCGACGGCGGCATCATGATGCGGCGATAGGCAAGAGGAGACCACTATGCACACTTTGAAACCCGAGCACACGTCTCCCATTGCAATAGGAATTACCAGTCTATTATTCTAAGAACTATCTAACGTAAGTCATGGTCCCGATACATCCTACCCGTACACTTGTGCGTGGCACACCGAAAATGTGCCAGTAAGAAAACCATTTAAATTAAAGAAAGAAAGAAAATGCCAACTCGTGGCGATCTAGTCGATGATGCTCAGCTCCCTGGTGCGCGTCTTGGCAAACTCGTCCTTGTACGTGTTCCAGATCCTGTTCCAAAAGGTCGGTGAAAAACAAAAAGGCCATCGAAAACCGAGACGGACCGGGTCAGCTCTTCGATATAGAGCAGTTGCACGCGCGTGATTTGCTCGATCGACGGCTTGTCACATTGTTGAATTTGTATCGGCCGGCCAACTGTGTCGACACGCGTTCCACTATGCATGATGGGACAGTTGCAAGACGACTTACTAACGGAGACGATTCGTCGACGATAGGGCATTAGTCCCAAGTTATCTGGATGAGAAATGCGTGGTCAGCGCGTCAACAAGTAACCGAAGGACGTACAATTTAATAATCCACGTCCGTGGAACAGAGGGAGGGTGAATCCAAACATGATTTGAAACTTTTTCTGCAGAGCGTAAAGAGTAGTCCCCTTTTCGTTTGGCATCTGCTCGTAGATCTAGAAAATGACACCATCACTCGACAGAAACCTCTATCAGAGCTAGCACCCGTACATCGTTTTCCCCAAATGAAAATACCGGCACCAGGTCGGCACTAGTAGTACGAATGAGAGGTTGTTTAAATTTCTGCAAACGATCTGCGTACCCGTGCTGGATCGCTAACTTGATGAACCCAAGCCTACGGGTTTTGAGTGAGAGCACTAGCCTTAGCGCAGCCGTCTCGACTTACCGCCTCCTCAATGTCAGGTCTGCCGTTCCCGGGCGAGCACTCAAGCTCTCTGCAGCCCCGCCAACTACGATAGCAATAGCCTGCCCTGCGCCACGTTTCAAGATGTTGGAGCAAGAACGCTTTGAAACACTGCTGATCCCGAGAGCCATAATGATCTCGCGATACAGAGGTACATTAAAGTTATTTGTGAGTGTAAGAAGGTGAGGTTGAATACCCGGAAATGCGAGGGAAAACCCAGTAGCTAATGTTCAATCCTTAGTACGCAGCCTTACGGAAGAAAGGTAGATTAACCTTCTGTTGCAAAAGTGGCCATCGCACCCCTGCGAAAGTAAATTGAAAGAGGGTTTGTTGACAAAACTTAGGCCCTTACATTCCTATGATACCTGAAAATCAAGGGGGATCAGGTGCTGTGATGTCATCATGACTCAAGACAAACCATGCGGATGATAACCAAATACATAAGGTCTATCTGGTGGCAAATCACATTCCTGTATGGAAGGTTGGACCAAATGACAAGGGACTAGTGATCCTCTTACTTTCAAAAATCTGGACAGTTACGATAGTGAACGAGTGAAAGGCATGACAGGGTCCTGAACACGTACGACGCAGGGTAATACTCCGCAAAGTACCTCCATAGTTTCAAGGAACGAAACCACGGGCTCAGTCTCGTGCCGTTCTCTGGACTTTTATCGATCCAGTGTATCCAAGCGATATAAATAGCAAGGAAGGGCCAGAGGGCCGGGACCGAGCTTCAGAACACAGAAGATGAGCCAAACATCGACGTGAGAAAATCGATCGCGGACCATAACATCAAGAAGAGGAAGACGGAATTAACAAGCAAGGTGGACCATGCGGCGACGGCCATTGTTTGCAGTCTACGTCTCCGGGGTATCTTTGTTGGCGCAAAACTAGAAAGGGATGAACGAGGTTTGAGCGAACGAGGAGAGAAGGACCCGTCGAGGGATCACTCAACTCGATCGATGCTTGCAATGCGATGACCGGTCGAAGAGGCGAGCTCGGTGTTAATCTCGACAGTCTCTCACGTAACGCCGAAGCGGACAGCGTTCGAGTCGACGCCGCCAAGTGGTGAGCGTGGTCCATGAAGAGAAGGGGCCAGTGTCGTCGTCGATAAGTCGGTCGCTGTCGGTCCAAGGGTGATATCAGAGTCACACCTGGCTGCCAACGCGTCTAGTCCCAAGTATCACTTTCTCACGTGACTGTAGAGCACACCAGTCTTCGGGGTCCCAACGGGATGATAGTAAGATGTGTCAGTGGTCCACACGTCGGTCTAATGTCGTCCAGCATCGTCAACGTCTTTGTCGTCTCACCAGACACCCGATCCGAGCGTCGCTTCGACCTCCACATCACCGTACAACAACTCAAGGTCCCCATTACCTCTCTCAACCCGATCACGCTAACCCGACTCACAGGCAAAACTCGAGCCCATCACCGGCATACCCGTCCAAAATCAACGCATATCCGTGCACAATGACACAGGCAAGGCGATAATCGACCTCTCAGATGACGCCAAACAACTCGGCTTTTACGGTATCACGATGGCACAAACCTTGAATGTAAGATCGCGTTCGATCTGCGTGTCATTGTCCGCGACGCGTCTGCCCCACAGGTGATTGACACGAACCCCGCGACGTCGTATACGGGACAGCTCTCCGACGTATCCCAAGTCGAAAAGTTCGAGCTCAGCGACGAGGCGTACGCCCTACGAACAGGTCGCCCGAGATCTCCGCTAGGTTTCGTTCGACATTGCTCACTTGGTGGTTTTTCTAGACTCGGTCCTCGCGTACAAGCAACGGCACAAAGTGGGCCGATTTGCTTCATCGTCTGAGGCGCCTCCACCCGTCTCTCACGTCGATATTCCGGTCGAGGCACGGTGTGAGGTCGAATCAACCGAGCAGGGACTACTTAAACGCGGGACCGTGCGTTTCGTGGGTCAGACACACTTTGCAAAGACGGGCGTTTGGGTTGGCATCGAATACGATGAGCCGATTGGGCGCAACGATGGATCGTACGTGGTTTGCTTGGGCTGTCATCGCTGCATCCTTGTGACGCGCTTTCATGGTAGGGTTGAAGGAGAGCGTTATTTTACGTGTCGTCCTAATTATGGTGTGTTCGTGCGACCGGACAGAGTGAAAGTCGGAGACTATCCTGTGGAAGAGATTGATTTTGACGATGAGGAGATGTAACACTTAACCGCTGGCTTCGTGTGGCACCTTATCACGATGATCATCTGGAAAATTCATATTAATTGTCCGAATTCGCCCATCACCAGCTGTGACGAATGTAAACTACACGATAGCTTGGTACAAGTAAAACGGGGAGTGGGTACGATATCTCATCAGCAGTTCGTCATGACCGCATTTCACGCAGAAGCTCGACCCAATGCACGACGTCGAGAATGAGGCATCGAATTCGAGAGCGACGACGCGACCGCCCCCGCATTGAGAGATGAGCTAGGAGAAGGAGAAGGAGTCGTTGTGGTGGT
>JBBPMK010000399.1:0-20282 GCA_038090295.1 Boletus semigastroideus | reverse complement strand
TGGACTTTCAGTGATCATCGATCATTATCATTCCCACCTCGAATATGGGAGAATCGACTTTTGAATATGATATTGTATTTGCTGGAGGTTCGTTCCATCCCTAATGTTTACCTAAAACTGGCAGTTCGTCTCAAAGCTCGGCTTTTGGCATCCCAGGGGGGACCACTGCCTGTGTGGTCGCTG
This sequence comes from Boletus semigastroideus, assembly GCA_038090295.1. Classification (NCBI taxonomy): domain Eukaryota; kingdom Fungi; phylum Basidiomycota; class Agaricomycetes; order Boletales; family Boletaceae; genus Boletus; species Boletus semigastroideus. The sequence continues at coordinate 20,099 of JBBPMK010000399.1, read as the reverse complement.
GACGTCTAGCTCAAGCAGACCCTTCACTCAAGATATTGGTCCTGGAAGCCGGGCCACACACGAAAGACGATCCACGCTGTGTAGAGCCATCTCGATGCATCCAGCATTTGGAATCCGGAGATCATTTCATGTCTTTGCACGTTGCAGAGCCGTCTCCGTATCTTAATGGTAGGCAGGTTGAGGTCAACAGCGGAAGATGTGTCGGAGGGGGTTCAGTTATAAACAGTAAGTTGGCTTTCCCTTTGAGGCTCTACTTCGAGGTCGACCATGAAATGGTTTCTTAACATCTGTTGGCTTTTGTAGACATGATGTACACTAGGGCCGCAGGTTCGTGTTATTGTCATCTATTCCCTCAGCTCAGTGTGTCAGAGCTCTTGCGTTAATAGCCTCCGACTATGATGACTGGGAGACGATTTGCAATAATCCGGGGTGGGGATCAAAGGACTTGCTCCCTCTCTTGAGAAAGGTAATGATATCAATGTACATATATTCAATCAAATTGACGTCATCAGACCGAGACGTATGAGGTCAAGGACCGCGAACCTACCCATGGATACTCGGGGCCACTCAAAGTGTCGTATGGTGGTTGCTTTACCAACATTGGAATGCAAGCACTCGATGTCGCTGCGAAATATGACCCAGGGCGCAAGGTAGCGGACGATAGCAATGACCTATCGACGTGTAACGCTTATAGTGTAAGTCGACTTGTCGGTTCATTCGCACACCAGAATGCTTACGCTAGTACACAGCGGTGGGCGAAGTAAGTTGAACCTGCCAACAAGTCCTTTCTCACCTCAAACCTGTGGATGCGCAGATGGATCGATGGGAAGACAGGTCGGCGCTCAGATTCTGCGCATGGCTTTATTTACAGTCAAGAGGGAAACACGAACCTGCGCGTACTTTCAGAAAAAGTCGTCATAAGAGTGTTGATGGAGTGAAGTTATTATTTTTTTCTGTCGTTTGGTCCCCTGATGGTGAACTCAGGGATGGCCGAGCTACAGGAGTGCAGTACACGAATGACCTCACACTCAACCCATCCGCAGACCAAACAGTACACGTTGCAAAGGCGACACGTCTTGTTGTTATATGTGCGGGAGCATTTGGTTCTCCCGTCATCTTGGAGAGATCAGGCATTGGGTCAAGGGAGATTTTAGATCGCCTTGGTATTCCTCAGGCTGTCGATCTTCCAGGTGTAGGGGCAAACTATCTCGGTACGCATTACTTTTTGCCACAGTGTGTAAGCGATTACACAGATGGGCTGGTGTTTAGATCATCCTGTTTCTTTCTCGGCATTTTTCGCGGCCGAAGAAGCGGAGACTATGGACGCGCTGTACAGTGACGACGTAAAGGAAACTAATGGTGGGTTTCTAGTGTCCTGGAATTTTACACAGCCAATAGCGTAAATCTCACTCAGAACAAATGGAATTATGGAGGCGTGATGGAACCGGACTCGTTTCACATAAGTACGTCTCACGCTATATATGTGCGTGTCACTGACAGTTGTATCCCCTAGCGCATATGACGTTGCTCTGAAACTACGACCGAACGTGGGTGAGCTCAAGGAGTTGGGAACCGAATTTTCTGCCCGCTGGAAATTTTTCGAAAGCAGCCCAGACAAATCGATTGCTCTCTTGGCACCTTGTGCAGGGTATGCTGTACCAACCCAAGCGAGGGGAAGGGCTCAACTTTCTTCCATAGATTCATCGGCCTTCACCACGATCTACCCGCTCGAAAGTACATCGGGGCCTGTTACCTATTGGTCTGTTGTGTACTGCTTATCCTTGCATTCGACTCGACTAACTCCGCCCAAAGTGTCACCCACAGTCGACCGGGAGTGTTCACATCCGTTCCGTACATGGTATACGTGAGCGCCCAGTATTCTTGGCGAATTTCCTTAACAGGTGATCTTCACATCTCTTCGACCGATTGTTACTGACAAGATTCGTAGTCCGTCTGATCTCGCAATCATGCGACTTGCATATAAGAGAATGCGAGAGTGGATCAGACGAATTCCGTATTATAGAGGCGAGCTGCAACTCAAACATCCGATATTCCCAGTAGGAAGCGCTGCAGAATGCAGAGAAACAGATGGGCCCGTTCCGATCGACGCCCCTGATATTGTCTTCACGCCGGAGGACGATAAAGCGATCGATGAGTTCCACAAAGCGACAGGTAACACACGTTCCAACTCAGGCTATATCACTTTCCTGATAAACATTTCTAGTAACGAGCGCTAGGCATTCGGTATCGCCTTCAGACCTCGCGTTGCATACTCGTGCTAATGGTTTTGCTAGCTCGGGACTTGTGCGATGAAACCAAGAGAGCAAGGAGGTGTTGTTGACTCTCGACTGAATGTCTATGGCGTCCGAGGCTTGAAAGTAGCAGGCAAGTCCGCTTAACGATCGAGAAGTTCGTTACTGAGTATGACTCTTAGATTTGTCCATCGCTCCATTGAATGTTGCATCGGTAAGCATGTCCCTGGTCAGCCTGCTGTGCACAGATGAGCAACTTTTTCTAGAATACGTACTCATCTGCGCTTGTGATCGGAGAGAAAGCTGCCGTCATAATTGCGGAAGAACTTGGGATCAAGGTCTGATTATAGCCATGTATACTACTTTGTTTGTTCAACACTATGTGAGAACGTGACCAATAAGCGCGTGACGTAACGCGACATTGCGTCACACTGACTCTCTTCCTCTCCTCGACCATCGACGCCGACATGTCCCTGTGGGTAGACAGGGCAAGCTAAATTTCGTCAGTCAAGCAAAAAGACTCGCTTACTTTCATTACAGTTCAGACCAAAAACACTAGACGAGCTCCATTACCACCAAGGCTTGTCGGCGCGCCTAAAGTCCCTTGCCTCATCTGGGGACTTTCCTCACGTACTTTTCTATGGTCCTTCTGGTGCGGGAAAGAAAACCCGGATAAGCTGTACTCTTCGACAATTGTTTGGGAGCGGCGTTGAGAAAGTATGTCGTCCACCTCGACCTGGGGAACGCGCTACTAAACACCCAAAACAGCTGAAAATCGACCAGAGGGTATTCGTTTCACCCTCAAGACGCAAGATTGAGATCAACCTCGTTCAGAGCAACTATCATATCGAGATCACGCCCAGGTTTGTCGCGCTGCATATAGCTGCCTTGCAGGATGATGAGTAAACCGACTTTGTTTCAAGTGAAGCGGGGAACTTCGACCGCGTCATCATCCAAGAGCTAATAAAAGAGATCGCTCAGACACAACAGGTTGATCTCAGTGCTAAACAACGCTTTAAAGGTCCGATTCTTAAGTAGTTTGTGTGCTGGTACTCATAAATTCTCTATAGTTGTGGTGATCAACGAGGCTGACACCCTTTCTCGTGATGCACAAGCCGCCTTGCGTCGAACAATGGAGAAATACATGTCGAATCTGCGGATCATATTGTGCGCTAATAGCACGAGCAGACTCATCGCGCCCATAAAAAGTCGATGTCTCCTCATCAGAGTGGCTGCCCCGAGCACTGAGGAGGTGATTATTTATTCGAGTTCTTCGATTAGCTACATGACATGCGTTCGCGCAGATGCAAACTGTATTAGAGCATGTCGCCAAGAAGCTCAAGTTCGACCTCCCACCAGAGGCCTCCCTTCAAATTGCAGATGATTCCGCAGGTAATATGAGAAAAGCATTGCTCGTCTTCGAGGCCCTCAAAATGCAATCGTAAGTCTTGGCTCCTGTTAATTCCCGTACCATTTGCGGAGACATTGCCCACAGACCTGATCTTTCGGGACCTCTCGACATCGCAAAACCAGATTGGGAGACATACTGTTACAAGATTGCTGACCTGATCGTGCAAGAGCAGTCTCCCGAACGAGTGATGCAAGTCCGTGCCAAATTTTACGAGCTTCTCAGTCACTGTATACCACCCACCATCATTCTCAAGGTACGGGCCACGTTCTATGCAGAAGTGTGAAACGCCTGATCACGTGGTATCAAGACTGTTGCACACAGGCTGGTAGACCGGGTAGATGAAGCCCTCAAAGCTGATGTGATGCACTGGGCAGCGTTCTATGTGGGCATTCAAATTTGTCAATACGAAAGAACGATCCTGATGGTAATTGCAGGAGCTACGGATGCGAATGGGAAACAAAAAGATTTACCACCTCGAGGCTTGGGTGGTGAAAGTCATGTGTCTGTACAAGGTACGTGGTTACAGCCCCAGAATTATTGAAGAAGACTGAGACGAACGCTACAGCACTTTACGTACAACATGGATATGTCAGAGTTTGACTGAGCGAAGTACCAAGTAATTAGCTAGTTAGAGCTTGTGTAGTCACATACACGTTTGACTCCAACCATGGTCAGCCGATTCAGTGAATCCATCAAACGATACACGTTGCTCATCTACCAAAGCTCATCTTTTCAGTGTTCAAGACGCTCACCGACCAACGCGTCACCGTCGAGCTCAAAAACGATCTCTCGATATCGGGCGTGCTCAAGTCTGTCGATCAGTGCGTAGCGATATCCCGCAGCCCCGCGCTTGCCCGCCGACGAAAATGCCTCCCTGCAGGTTCCTCAACATCCGTCTCGACTCGATCAAGGTCCTCGATGAGACGAGACACCCACACATGGTAAGCACGCATCTCGTCCGTGGGGGCACGCAACCTTTATCATCGTGTCTGCCTAGATGGCGGTGAAGAACTGCTTTATCCGTGGATCGGTCGTTCGTTATGTGCAGTTGCCTGCAGAGCATGTGGACACGCAGTTGCTTGAAGACGCGACTCGACGAGGTAGGCGCACACCGCACGTCTTTGGTTCTGAATGTATCTCTCATACCCCTGCTCAGAGGCTGCTAACCAAGCGAAACGATGATAGCGTCGAATCCAAAATCCCCACCAGCACGACCTGGGTGCATCGAGAGGAACGATAGTGACGCTTTTATTCATGACATGTCCCTAGCTCTTACATACGCCAGTGTCTGCCAGTTTGGCAGCCTTGTTGGATCCAACATGATCGCTTTCTGTGCACATCTGAAAGCCTCTTTCCCCTTGCCAGCAATCGCAATAAAAGGCAGCGTCTCCTTCATCTCCGTGATGTCGTCTTGTGACACATGGTTTTCAAGAATGGCTTGTGCCGTCCGAAGATCGCCTTGCTGCAAAATCAGCGAGGCGAGTTCACGCCGTAGTTGCACGTCTGATGGCTCAGCGTGCAGTGCTTTCTGTACGATTCGGGTCGCTTGCTCAACGTCGCCCTGTGGTTTGTAACTCAGTGACTTGACAAACTCTGCGGACGGACAACCTTGCCTGGCCGAGATGGTGCTGTACCAAAAGATATGTAACGTCCCTTCTTGGATCCAGTTCGTGGCGTCGCTCGACGGAAAGAGATTGGATCTCGGATAAGGCGGCATCTACAAGACTTTCGTCCTCTGAAAGAATGCCCATGCCCGCCAGGGTATTGATCGCCATCAAGTTTTCAGGGTCTGCTGTGATACTGGAATAGTGTAAGCCAAACGCAAGAAACGAGTGGCTGCGTTCTTCACCTATCTAACAGCAACGCCTTGGCAGACTCCTTGAACTCTTCCGTCCCGATTGCCCACATGCATTGAGACAGCAGCACGGTCACGTGGGCACGAAGGAGGTAGTCCTCCCCAGAACGCTCAAGCGCACTCTGAAAGGTCGTCATCGCAGACTGCAGATCCCCGAGTTTGAACTGTGCTAATCCCGTGCCGAACAACGCTTGCACCCTGAGAACCTTTGTCTCTCCATCGCCTTCAGGGTCTTCTTCAGGAAGCAATCCAAGCGTGGTCTCGAATGATTCGAGAGCACTCGTGTGATCGCATAGTCCAAGTTTCAAACGGGCAAGGTTTGCGTGGGCGATCGTGAAATGTCTCTCCACGAGCGGGTCTTCGGATTCTTCGTATGCGGCTTCCAACAGGGCAATGGCACGAGAGATCCATTCTGCACCTTCTTCGAGTTGGTTCAGACGCTCGCACAATAGACCCAAGAGATGAAGAGCACACGGGTCCCGAGGACATCGCTGTGTGTAACGATTGAGGACGAAGAAAGCAGGAAGGAGCTCTTCCTTGACTCCGCCTTGAGGACGAGGCGTGTTCGACAGTGCGCTGAGTACCCTCGACGCAAATTCGAGGTCAGCCAGTGGCTGGTCAAGTCAGCTTTTAGCATGTGCGTGTAAAGTGCATTCACCCACCACGTCAGCGCTGAGGCCGACTGCATGTTCGAGCAATCCGCGAGCGTCCGCGTCGTGACCATTCGTTGCAGCTACCAACGCTTGTCCAACCCAAGCAAGAGTATGATCAGGGTCTAATATCTGTGCTCGTAGTAACGATTCATTCGCCAGCTCCAAATCATCGTGGTATAGGTACAGAAGACCAAGATTGGCCCACGCAACCACATTCTGTCGCATGTAACTTCGAGATCTGAGAAAGACAGGGCATGTATGGACGAACCTTTGAATCATGCTCTAGAGCCTTGATGTACGCGTGTTGCGCGGCCTTTGGTTTTCCAAGGAAGTACATATTGCCCAGCGCGGTCCAGTAAACGGGGTTTCCAGATTCTTTTTGTAATGCTTGCTTCAAAAGTGATATCGCAGATTCTAGAGCATTTTCTCGGATTGTATCTTTCGCTTCAACACACCACGCATAGAGCGCCACTGCGAGGTCAAAGAGTGCACTGCCTAAGGTGAGATCTTCTGTGGAGCCAACGGTGATCCTATGGTCATAAGCGGCCAGGGCGACTTCAAGGACATGGTGGGGGGTCAATGGGGTATCTTTAGTCGTAGAGCGCGGAGAGAGAATTTGGGCGATACGAGTGCTTGCTTGGCCATGCAACAGTGATTTCGTGAGATCGAGAATACCCTCGACGGCGCTTTCATCCACGAAGACGACTGCCTTTGATAGACCAAACAGAGCATCTGCAACTATTTTCCACATCACGCCTCCGTGACCGGTGTCCTGCGACGTCGTGAAACATGTTCTGATCGCTGCAACAAAAGACTGCTCGGATCTCGCGCTGAAACCGGTCACGCGCTCCTGGTGAGCAAGGTCCAGTTGCGTTCGCGCCAGCGACAGCAATACCCCGATTTCCTTTGGACGGGCGTCTAGAATCGAATGGAATGAACCGAGGGCTTCTGCGAGCCTGCCAGTTTGATGCTGCACCTCGCCGATCAAAAAAGTGCAAAGCCAATCATCTGGATCAAGCTCATGAGCCTTTGCAAGCGCTTTCAGAGCAGCCGCGTGACGACCAGCCCTACTGTAGGCTTCCCCAAGACGAAGCCACAACAGCTGATCCTCCGGTTCTGCACGTAGGGCGACCTGGAAGGCTTCGATGGATTGCACATAATTCCTGTGCATCTATCTCTATTTGAGAAATGAACAAGGCCGCTTTGCAACCAACTCACCAGCTCTACCACTCCGACTGCTTTCCAGGCCCAGGCGTTTGTGGGAAGATATCTCCCCACCACTGCGCCGTCTTGAGCTTCGATTCCGGCATCCAGTCCGCCTTCGCCATCGATGGTCCTCCGGGCGACTACCTCCACAAGGTCCCATTCACGTTCGTCGGCAAACCCTTCTGCAAGTCTTTTGGCAGCGCCTGCTTCCCGTGGGTCGAGTTCAAATGCTTTCTGGAAGCACTTTGAGGCTCGAGTGGGATCGGGTGGCTCCGCAAACTCGGAATAATATATACCGAGAGAGGTGTACGCAGGAGCATACGTCCGATCGCACTTCAAGGCGTTGATGAAGTGGGAGAAAGCTTCTTCGCGAAAGCCATCTACTGCCATGATGAGGAACAGTTGGATCATGGGTCGGCAATGTGGACCGACCTCCCATGTCCCAGCAACCTTGTCCGATGCGCCATAAACACCGTGCTCGATCCATGTCATGCTCGTCCCCTTGTAAATCATTCAATACCTCCTTCAATGCTTCAACGCCTTTGTAGGCTTGGATCTTGCTCTGGCACCAAGCGCTCTCCTCCTTTGCACGGACGCTTTTCTGAGTACCGGGAGTAATCAACGACGTCGCTTTGGTGAATAACGCTTCGGCTACGTCCCATTTTCCAGTGTGCTGCAGAACATAGCCACGGCCGATTAACGCGTCGACGTTATCAGGATCAAACCTGAGAATGTCTTCCAAGAGTTGGAGAGCACGTGCATGATGTTTAGGTGGGTACAAGTGCACAAGAGCGCTTGCAAGTGCCACGTTGAATGCCTTGCGTACTCTGGACGATGTCCATCACTGTACATACGCCACCCGGAGGACATGAGTGCTCACTGGTCAATCTTACGTCCTGTATTTCTCTCGTGCCTTCGGACGAGCTCGAGTCCGCTTTCTGCGACATTGATGACACTGGCGTAATCGAGTTCTTGGAGGTACACCTCGGTCGCGATGCGAGTGGCTAAGAGCGACGAGGGCAACACGCCGAAAGCTTCCTAAGGGGATAACTGAGAGGCTGAACCATCTCGAGGGATAGACTCACCATGATGATGTCAAACGGGTCCCTGTCTTCGACCACGCGTTGAGGTCGCTTTTCTTCATCCTCGTCCATCTCGATTGGCATCCCAGTGTACAGAAAGTAACCTCCGAGTAGCTTCGCCAACGGAGTAGCGGGCAAGAGCCTCATGTACTGCCTGAGATAACCTAGACCGTAGCCAACTGTCGCGGCTCTAAGCATCTCTGCTTGGGTGAGACTGTAAACACGAACCGATCGTGTCCATATCCTTTCCTTCGAGAAATATAGACCAAGACAATTCATCGGGTACCCCAATGATGACCACACCCTCGACGAGTTCGTCAAGTTCCTTCCCAATGCTCGCCTTCTCCGGGGATGTGGCCGGTAGCGCGTAAAAGTATTTCTGTTTGTGTGCGATGAGTTTCGATTCGGTAGAGCGACGGAGCTCATCCGAGGTATGTGGATGGTTGAGGACTTCCTGGTAGAGCGATGGCAACTGATGGGTGTCGTAAGCAGATACGAGACTCTTATTGAAATGATCCATACTTTGGATGTACCCCATACTTCCACCCCGATGTCCCTCTTCAGCTGGTCAGGAGACGGCCCGCCAAGACGTGTACGTCTCTTGTTGAATTCAATCTTGAAAACAGACTCTTCATCCCGTTCGATGATGGATACCAGCTCTTCAATGACGGGGAGCGAGTCGTGGACCGCAGCTTGAATGTCAGATATGGAAGAAGCAGTCGGGTTCGTTGGATCCGGTGGTGGTACATTGGACAACGTCGCGGACAGTGACGAGTCCGGGAGCAAATAGGACAAGGCACTCACTACCTGCACGAACGACATGTCTGACATTCGGGCGCGGGATCGAACGTACCCACCTGTGCACGCGTCCCGTGTTCTCTCCTGGTCGAAATCAACTTTTGGAGCGTCTCCGCGCATTTGGTGACGTCGCCGCTGGAGAGAGAACGTCGATCGAGGCACTCGAAGGGACTGAGCGCCATGGCCGCACCTGTTGGCAAACATCTGCATGTTGTGTTCCAGCGTCTCCGACAGCGCATCCCATCGGCCGCTCTTTTCGTATAGTTGTGCTATGCCCTGTGGACTTGGTCAGCGACCCGAGATACGTGGTGAACGGACGCGCGACTTGCCTGCCAAGCAAGGATCTGGTCTGGCTTTAGTTCGATGGCGTTGCGATAATGCTGCGTGCGACCGTCAGGCCTCTCCGAACACGCGATACACGCGACGACTTTACTTGCTCGCTCCCATCGTGCTGTCCCAGCTCGAGGAGGGCGAGACCAAGGAACACATGGCTGTCGATCTACGTGTCGATTCTAACGGTCGAGTGAACGAATCCAAAAATGGGCGCACGCGTTGTAATTATCGGGTTCATAGTCGAGCACTTGGAGTGCTGCATCGCGCGCCGTCTCGTATTGCTTTTTCCCGAGAGCGTCTCTCGCTGTTTTGAGCTTGGTTTTGACGAACGAGGAGGACATGAATAGGGTCAGGCTTTACTCGTGTTTGACTACATGAACGATAAATACCAGGACCACCTAATATTACGACGCATAGATATCGTCCGCAACATTCTCCCTCGCCTTGCGTCCGAAAATTCTGAGAAGGTTCGTCCTACGATACCTAGCAGGCCCTCTGACGAGACACAGCTCGTCGACGAGGTCGCACAACTGTCCATCCATGGACGACGACGAGACGGACGTCACGCGCGCGCCGATCCCCTCGGTCTCGAGATGTCTCTTCCACCCATCGACCGACTTGCCATCCGTGACGACGAGCACAGGGCAGACCTCGCCATTGCAGGCAGTGTGCAAGTTGCGGAACTTGTCCTTGTTGGGATCCGTCATCGTCCCAGCAAAGATCAACAGATCGGCGCCGCCTTTGGACATCCTCGGCGTGATGTAGCGTTCCGAAAGATCACCCGCGTGCTGGAAGACGAACGAGCGTCCGTTGATCTGGGAATTGATCCTCCGGAGGTCGCCAAAGAAGCCCGAATGGAAAAGAGAGACGTCGGTCTGACAGAAAACGACGCTGCAAAGGGGTTGGACGTTTTCCCAGCCGAACCGCATCACCGACCGAAAGTCAAGCAAGGCGGCTTTGATAAAGGCATTCGTGTCGGAAGAGGGTCGCGTGGCGAGGCGGCGAGAATTATCGACGATCAGTTTCCGGACCAACTGCTGGGACAAGATGCTGCGCTCTTCAAACACGGAACCCACGAGCTTCGCCATGTCGACGGTGGTGACGCACGCGTGGTCGTCGAAGCGCATCTTGTACTTTGCCAGTTCCCTCTCGCCTTTCACCCACCAATCTTCCATCGAAGTCACCTCGTTCTCCAAACCCGTCACGACGGCAACGATGGGGACCTTCTTCCTGCATATCGCCGAGTGAAATATGACATAATTTCTTGCCAGGGATTTACGAACACTCGGGCCGCGAATGCAGTAGACGAGAAGGTGGACGCCATTCGCACTCCGTAGTTCGCGAAGCAGTTTGGTTAAATATTTCTCGGCGACTTCTGGTTGGACGCGACCCCGAGTACCTTCGTCGAGGCCGGCGGTATCCCAAAGGTTCACCTTTTCCCCGTTTATATTTATCGTGTACAGACGGCTCTGAAATGTGCATCCGAGGACACCATTGGAAGTCTCTGCGGTTTTGCGACCGGCGAGCATATTGATGAGGGAGCTTTTACCGACCCCACTGTCGCCAAAAATGACAATATTGCGAGCTTTGTTGTTCTAGCGAAAAAAAAGGTTGGCTTTGAGGTTCAAGGGAATAAAGCAACACTCTAACCTCGAGCGACGTATGACGATTCTGAAGACCGGGTTGAGAACTCGACTCGACAGGACGGAGTTGATGGCACTTACTCTGGTTGCTGCAGGGTTGTCTATGTCGATTGCGGTGAATATCGTCGGCTGGTGCTGCAGTTGCTAATGGTATTGAGCATGAAGATATAAGCGTCAAGGTTGGGCAGTACCATGGGAGGCCGGTCAGTTGGTTGTCTGACGGGGGAGGCATTGGTCACCAACTTGACCGAGGTCTGAACACGGCCATAAGCCCATTTGCATTGTACAGCGTAGAACAAGAAAACCTACGTCTGAGCGGCGCCGCGTCTGATCCATTTTATGTCGCTGTGAACAAAAAGGACGTTCGTACCTACCTTTATATGAGGCGTAGGTTCGCTAGCAGTCCGCCGGGTGGTTGGGCTCGGGCTGGAGACAAGTGCCTGTACCCACGACTACGACGACGTCATGGAATCGTGATCCAACGCGGCGAACTTGTGACCCCATGGCAGGGTGTGGCAATGGGCGTGATGCACGTTGCATACTAGCATCACCCTTCCGATTGTCCACATGGTCCGAAGCAATTGGGCCAAGGGCAGGCCAAGACATTCCGCTAAACAACTGGCCGAGACCACGAAAGATGTTCTTTCTACGCCAGAGTGTTGGAGAAACAACGCTGGCGCACTACCTACCTCACGTCTTCCTCGTGTTCATCATGGACTACGGGCGCTGACGATTTCGATCTCGCAGCGTGTATCTCATGTTGGTATCGGACCCACCACGATGATCGTTCACCCAGGATAAACGCTCATCGACGCTTCCACTTCGGCCTGAGAAAGACTTTGCTGTGGTTTACGGACCCTTGGGACAAGGTTATAAAGGGTGTGCGTGATGAAAGGTCCAGTTCCCCCCAAAAAAACTAGGACACACACACACATGTCGTCCATCCATCCAGCACTCATCGACGCATCCGTCCACGGCCATCTGCCTGCTGCCATGCGGTCCGATAGCATTTGTTCCAGTCCCACCTCTTCCTCCGATGTGCCCGTCGGGCGCAACGTCCTGATCGTCGGAGACGTTGGGGTAGGCAAGAGCTCCCTCGTCAACCTGATCTCGGACAGGGATTTAGCGACCACGTCGAGCGGAGCCAAGAGCTGCACGCTCCACTCGCAAGCGTACGCCGTCAACCTCGGCGGGGTGGCATTTGCACTGCACGACACGGCCGGTCTGCACGAGGCGCGGGGGAACATGAAGAAGACCGAGTATCTGGATGCGGTGCACCAGGCGTACGCGCTCATTTCGAGACTGGAGCGGTCTGGGGGGATCAACCTGCTCGTGTTTTGCATGAAGGGCGGACGGGTGTCGATCACGATGCAGCAAACGTATAATCTGTTTGTGGAGGTGTTTTGCAACCGCCAGGTGCCGGTGGTCATCGTCGTGACGCATCTGGAGATGTACGAGTGCATGGAGCAGTGGTGGAGCGAGAACGAGAGTGCCATCAAGGAATATGGACTCCGGTCGCACGGGCACGCGTGTATCACGACCACGCGCGGTTACAGAAACATATTCATCGACAAGTACGAACAGTCCCGGGAGACGATCCGGGAGTTTCTGCTCGAGTACGGCGGTCGGGTTGCGTGGAAGGAGGAAAGGGCAAGTTGGGTCAAGCGGGTGGTGGTGCACATGCGCAGCTGGCTGTCTGCACGGCGTGCAAAGCAGCTCGATAGCAGTGACCTGCGGAGGAAGTTGACGAAGCGGTGCGGGTTCTCAACCGAGGATGCGGAGTCGGTCGCTCAAAAGATTGAGCAAGCACGGAGAAAGTCTGGGGACGGACCAGAGCAAGGCAAGTCGTGGTTTGACGAGAAATTTGGAGGTATGGGTGTGTCCCTGCCAGTGGTTTCTTATAAGTCGACTACTTACTAGAGTTTACAAATATATTACGATCGCACTGCACATGTCCTTAGGTATTCGACGTATTCCACGAGAAATTGGACTTGTTCCAAGGTTTCGATAGCTTTGATGCTTCTTCGTCTTCGCACGACCTCGATTGCGCGCTCGACGAGTTGCAACGTGTCCCGCCGCACGACAGTGTCGCTGTCCCATCGGAAAGGGGGAACGTCGTCGTGGTTGGGTGGGGGACTGGGTGGGGTGTCGGTCTCGATCCAACCGCAGAGACCGAGCTTGAGCATCCAGCAGCATGCAAAGAGTCCGGCGCGACCGACGCCGCCGCGACAGTGGACTAGGACGGCGGTGCCTTGTAGGGTGTATCTTTCGATGATGCGGTCGAGATCGGCATCGAGAGATTTGGGTGAGAGGGGAGTGAGGCCCTCTGGTAGGGGTATACTGTGACGGGCGGGTCACGGGAGAGCACGGTATACGGGGGAGAGTGGGTACCGTAGGACGTCGAGACCCTCTCGATGTGCGACTTGGCAGTATTCGGTCCAGGACGCGCCGACGAGGAACTCGAGTTCGTCGTCGTCGAGACAGCTTGTGTACAAGGACGAGGTCAGGCAAGACCGTGTTGCGAGACCAAGTCTTACCAGACGACGCAACGGGCGCCGAGCAATTTCGTGCGCCGGAGGTCAAGGTCGAGATCTCGACAGACGGCGCCGCGACCACGGACAGGACCGTTTAGTCGTACTGTGGGCAAGGTCGATGGGAGGAAGCGTCGGCAGAAGCAGACGGACCTTTTTTTCCAGGGCAAGATGAGAGCAGGAGGTTGCCGAGCCTCGACTGTTTTTGAGTGGCGGACGACTTTCGAAACCTGGATGTCTTGTTGGGTGGTGACGGGGCCGTTGGGGGACGGCTACGCGGGGGTGAACACGCGGGGGTGGTGACGGGGTGTAGGACAGACCTGTGAGGATGCAAGGCGTAGGCAGAGGACGAGGTGGGTGGGTCGGACGGGATCTTGAGGTTGCGTTTGAGGGAGGTGAGCAACTTCGAAGAGGCACGGCGTTCGATGGGTAGCAGTGGGTATATCCAGTGGGGTGAATGCAATTCGAACAAGACCGGAGACGGTTTTTGACAAGGAGCGAGATGGGAAGAGATGGCGACGAGCGACTCCGGGGGTATGATGGGCGACACGCTGCACTTTGTGAGTGGTACTCGAGTGTGCAATGGGGGGAAAGTGCATACTTGAGTGGGTGTGATTCGGATGTCTTGGCATGGGGTGGGACCGACTTTGAGCGCGGGGGTGGACCGTCATCTGGGGTGTGTCTGCATGGCCACCAGCGGACGTGGTCGTAGGACTGTTGCCTCTCGCGAAGAGCGCGGACGACGTCGTCGGAGAGAGGTGTGTACACCACGGGCGAGCCTTTTACAGTTGAATGAGGACGAGAGGGGGATTCGTTGTATTAAGATACCTTTATGACCGTATTTCGATTGGCTGTACTCGCTCAGGTGGTGCTGCGAAGCCAGTGTAGCGAGGTCCATCAAATCAAATCAAAGAAGACGACGAGAGAGTGAGTTAGTTTCCCACGAATTTGAATTATATGTCGACCACCATCCGACGTGCAAAGACGCTCACTCGCCCGGAGCGCAGCGTCGCACCCGTACCGCTCGTTAACTCGGCCCAGTACCACCATACGACACACTCCTTCGATCCCTGGCCCGTGTTCGCTCGCTTAGTCACACTCTGGGCACCCTCTTGCCTCCTCGCCTCCGTCGCCGGTCTCCCGGACAAGCAGACGAGACAGGCATGGCGCGAAAAGATCGCCCTCTGCTTCATCATCCTCGCTCTCTGTCTCGCCGTCGCGTTCATCACCGTCGGCACACAACACGTCCTCTGTCCCTCCACCTCTAGCACCACCTCCGCGCGTTACACCTCCCTCGGCGCCGTACTCGGCACCCTCAGCGTGCAGGGCATCGTCTTCAACGTGTCCGACGCCCAGAGCCCCCCCGACGTCGACCTCCCCGCACTCGCCGCCCAGCAGCCCGGCCAGGACATCACCCCCTACTTCACCCGCACCCCCTCCCAGTACCCCCCCTGCCGTGCTCTCACGTTCCACCTCGCAACCGACGATCCGTGCACGTCCGCCACCCCCTGTCCCCTCGGCCCCCTCAATGCCTCCGACACCTATACCCAGCTCAACATCCAAGAAACCGCCCAGCTTCTCGGCTACGACTGGTACCAGGTCGCCGCCTTGTCAAACTACCTCGTCATCGACGGCGCCGTCCTCAACATGGATCCCTACATGCAGCTACACCCCCACCCCGTCCCGGACGACCCCGTCGACTTCGCCATTCGTTCTGTACTCCTCCAGCCGGCCAACTCCACTGGCAAGGACGCAACCATGATGTTCTACAATAACCCACACACAAAGTCCGCCGTTCCTTGTCTCACTCAACGCTACTATGCCGGCAACATCGACAAAATCACCCCCGGCTGCTTCGTATCCTCTCTATTTCTCTACGTCGGCCTCATCGTCATCCTCTCTCTCGTCTTCGTCCGCTTCACCATGGCCTGCGTCTTCAACTGGTTCCTCTCCGCCAGGCTCGCTGGCCCTCCGGACACCACATCCTTGAACCGCTCCGCTATAAGTCCCGCCGTCATGCCAGAAGGCGCCAACATCTCCATCGACAACAAGACCGGCATGGCCCCCTGGGCTGGCCCACCCACTAGGAAACCCACAACCCTTCGCAAGGCCCCTCCTCCCTCTTCTCAAGTCCTCAGTCTCGCCCAGATCGGCGCAGAACTCTTTGCCGTCTGCTTGGTCACTTGCTACTCCGAGGGCGAAGACTCGATGCGCTCCACCCTCGATTCCCTCTCCCGCACAACCTATTCAGACCACAGAAAACTTCTCTTCGTCGTCGCAGACGGCATGATCACCGGCGCAGGCGAGAAGAGAAGCACCCCGGATATATGCGTCAGTCTGCTCGACGCCGACCCTCGCTTCCGAAACCCAATTCCCATGAATTACCTCGCCGTCGGTTCCGGCGCCAAGAGCGAAAATCGCGCGATGGTGTATGCCGGTCATTACAGTACGTTTGTCCCCCCGAACGCTCGCTCCGTCGTAACCCGTCCTTCGTAGCTTGTGCAGGCCACCGCACCCCTACCTTGATCATCGTCAAGTGTGGCACCGAACCCGAGTCCACAGACAGGAAACCCGGAAATCGTGGAAAGCGCGACAGTCAACTCATCCTCATGAACTTTTTCTCTCGCGTCACGTACAACGATCGCATGACCCCACTCGACTATGACTTGTTCCGCAAAATTCACGTCCTCATGGGTGTCACCCCCGATTTCTTCGAGGTCTGCCTCATGGTATGTCCGTGCCATGTCCTATACCCCCTCGCTCACGTTGGACAGGTCGATGCAGATACCGTCGTCTTCCCAGAGTCGCTCAAAGCCTTGGTAAACTGCATGCAGCACGACCAGATGATCATGGGCGTCTGCGGAGAGACTCGGATAGCCAACAAACGAGCCTCATGGGTCACCGCCATCCAGGTGTTCGAGTACTTTATCTCTCACCATCTCGCCAAGGGTTTCGAATCCGTCTTTGGCGGTGTCTCGTGTCTTCCAGGCTGTTTCTCCATGTTCCGGTTAAAGGCCCGTCGGAATAACGCCGACGATTGGATTCCGCTCATCATCAAGCCCGAAATCGTCCGCGAGTACAGCCAATCCGACGTCGCGACCCTACACCAGAAAAACCTCTTGTTGCTCGGTGAAGACCGTTTCCTGACCACCGTTCTCATCCGTACGTTCCCCAACCGCAAAATGATGTTTCTTCCACAAGCCCGCTGCCGTACTGTCGTTCCCGACACGTTCTCCGTCCTTTTATCCCAACGGCGCCGTTGGATCAACTCCACCATCCACAACCTCATGGAGCTCGTCCTCGTACGCAACCTCTGCGGTACTTTTTGTTTCAGCATGCAGTTTGTCGTCTTTATGGATCTCCTCGGCACCGTCGTCCTTCCGATCGCCATCGTTCTGACTTACTTGCTCATCGGCAGCATGATCATATCCCCTCCCCACAGCTTTGAGGAGGCGATCCCCTTGATGTTGTTGGTCGCCGTGCTCGGTCTTCCTGCCATCTTGATCGTCATCACGACACGCAAGATCGTGTACGTGTTTTGGATGTTGATATACCTCATTGCCCTCCCCATCTGGAACCTTGTATTACCCTTGTATGCATTCTGGCACTTTGACGACTTTTCGTGGGGAGAGACCCGGTGAGTCCTTGGCAGGCCGTTGGTCGTACCCACCTCTAACTGTGCGCGACAGAAAAGTGGAGGGTGAAGCGAAAAGCGAAGCCCATGGGACCGGTATTGCTTCCATTGGTGGGCCGTCTGTGCCGCTCCGTCGCTGGGAGGACTGGGAACGATCGAGGCTTCGCAAACTCAAGCGTGAAGAACGACGGAGAAGAGACATGGAGCGCCGACATCCAGGCGGGTTCGTCGACAACGATCTGCTCAGCGTACGAGGAGACGGCTCCGACGCATACTCGGTGACATCCTCGGAGGAAGACCAGTGGGGCCATCAGGTTGGAGAGTATAGTGAGCGCAGCGCGCAGTACCCTCCCCCTGCGGGTCTTTATGCTGTCTCGGCTGCTGCAGACGGAGGGGTGGTCGGAAATACGCAGTTGGAGGCGATGCTGGACGCAGGGTTTGAGGAGTCTCCAAACCATTCGCCTGCACGCACACCCACGTCCTCGCAATTCACACCACGTTATCACAATCCGTCTCAACAACAGCTGCTGCCACAGACACCATCATCTTCGTCCTTCACTCATGTATCTCATCAACAAGATGTACGCAACTATCCCCCACGACCTAGAGACGCCTACGGACCACTCGGACCACTAGACCCAGGAGAAAAGATATAGGATTTGTCAGACATATGGATTTGATCGTCGTTGATCTTGCTTGCCATATCCCTCCGTAAGCCGAGGGCCGTACTGATAGTCTTCATAAAGTGTCTACTCTTGTTGTACACTTTCGTTGTCGATACTTTTTTTTTGAGTCTGACTGTTTTTTTTTTTTTTTACTCGTGTCTATGGAGACATTAATGGGGTGGATACGTGATCAATCGTGTCGTGTCGTTCTAGCAAAGTAACAGCAGATAAAGAGTACCTCTGGACTATCGTCTTCATGTCTCCCCTTGTTCTCCGCTGCCTCGGTGCCTGTATGATCGGCGTCGGTGTCGGGTACGCTGTCCCTCGAGAGTCGCTGTTCAACACGTGAAAACGAATTCGTTGGACGAGAAACTCGGAAGAGCTTGCCTGCACAAGGCGCCGCAAACGCCTTTTCAGGCGAGCGCTCACCGACGGGCCTTCCGGCCGCCTCCATAGCCCCCTGACGATGACGGGCCCTCGTCTGGACGGAGGCTCTGTCTGCACTTCACGCGCTTGTTTGATGCTCTCCGCCGGCGGAGATGGTGGATGATGCGACCTGGGAAGCTATCGTATCGGACATCAGCGTTGAGAACTAAGGGCAGGTATGCGATTCGACCGACTTCTAGAATCGAACCCAACAGACTGTTTGGCGAGGGAGGCAGCGGTATGAGCGCCGGGGAGACGGGGGCAGGGTCCGAGTTGTCCTCGGGCTTGACGTCTGTCGCGGGCTGCGAAGCTGTCAGACGCCACCGACGACGACCAGGATGGGGACTCACTAGAGGCGAGGGCTCTGCTTTGGGCAAGGGCGGAGGCACGTCGGGCGAAGGTCGGCGAATGACGTCGGCGTCCCAGAGCCATATTCTAAAATCACAACAACCGCCGACGAGATAGCGGCCGTCGAACGAAAAGGCGGCACAAGAGACGTCGTTGGCATGGCGGAGGGGGGGACCGGCGAGCTGACGGGTGTCGAGGTTCCAGACTTGCATGACGATGTGGGGGCCTGCGGTAGCGAGGAAGGTGCCGTCTGGGGAGATGGCGATGGAGGTGATGATGTTGGCATGGGATTTCATGGGCTCGCCGACCTGGTCGCCGGTGATGACGTCCCATACGCGTATGGTGCCGTCGTCTGCGGCGGTGACGAGGTGACGACCGTCGGGAGTGTATGTGACGCATCTCACGTCGTTGTCGTGGCCCTCCATGGGACCGATCAGCATCTGGCCAATGTCTGCGTCGCATATGCGTACGGTTTTGTCGTTCGCGACGCTTGCGATTTCGAGGCCATCAGGGGAGAAAGTGAGGGCATAGAGATTGCCATTGTGTGATCTGAAAGGGCCAGCGACTAAATCACCTGTATCTGTGTCCCATACGCGTATTGTATTATCGCCGGTGGTGGCGATTCGCCGCCCGTCGGGCGAGAATGCGACACACCACAGGCCAGAGGCATGTCCCTCCACGGGGTCGTACGCGAGCTCGCCACTCGACACCCTCCACACCCGCAATGTGCGATCCTCTGAGACGCTGGCAATCTTGTCGCCGTTGGGGGAGACGGCGACGGAGCGGACGACGTCAGTGTGGCCAGTGAACGGGTCCCTCGTCTGTGAGCCCGTGTCGACGTCCCAGACACGAACGGTGTTGTCCCACGACGAGCTGGCGATGTGACGGTTGTCGGGGAAGAATGCGATACATCGGACTGTATCAGTATGACCAGCCAACGTGCGTAGTGGACGTACGTGCTCCGGTCGGCGTGAACGACCGGCGGAGGACAACATGGGAGTTGTTGAGTCGGACCTTGATATACCCGGCGCCGCTCAACACAGCGTCCACAGCACAAACGTGGGAGTACATTATGAAGTAACATTACTGTAATACTTGGTTGTTAGGATGATAGCTAGTACTACTTGTAGGTTGGTTATTTGTCCCAGTTACCCAACCCGACTTGCTCCCCCCCCCCCCCCCCCCCCCTTCCCCCCCCCCCCCCCCCCGGCCACCACCCCCCCCCCCCCCCGGGCGGGGGGGGGCCCCCCCCCCCCCCCCTG
>JBBPMK010000398.1:0-20354 GCA_038090295.1 Boletus semigastroideus | reverse complement strand
ATGTAAGTATGGAGATACTGTTCCAATTCGCAGTTCATTCGTTCTGTTTGTCCATCGGTTTGAGGATGATAGGCTGTACTAAGGCGTTGGATGATATCTAACAAAGTACATAATTTTGTAGTGAAGTCCGAAATGAACTGTGGTCCTCTATCTGATACAATTGAAGATGGTAGTCCATGTATGCACCAAACATGGTCACGGAATAGTTTAGCTAAGTCCAAAGAGAAAATGGTTTTACTACATGGAATGAAAACTGTTTCCCTACTAAAATGATCGACAATGACACAAATGGCATCGAAGGAATTTACTTTAGGAAGTCCTGTGATGAAATCAACCGAAATATCAAGCCAAGGAGAAGAGGGAGATGGTAAAGGTAAAAGTTTCCAGCTGGTCTGGTATTTTTGCCCTTTGTCCTTGCACAGGTCGGACAATGCAAAATATACTTTTTGGCGTCTGCTGTGATACCAGGCCAGGTGTAGAAACGAGAAAGTAAATGTAAAGTTCTAGCCTGTCCGGCATGTCCGGCTATAAGCGAGTTATGACAAATATTAAGGAGTTCGGTACATAAGGAAAGGGGAACAAGGATTTTATTGTTTTTGTTACTAAATAATCCTTCACTGAGGTCGTACTGAAATCCTGGAATAGCTTTGTCTTTGATTTTCTCTGTTTCTTTTTGAACTCGTTCGTAGAATGAGGAGGAGATTTGGACGTTATTGATGAATAGGGAAGGAGGAAGTACCATAATATTGGCATTGTGATTTGGATCTTTTTCATCATGATCCGGATGTCGGGATAAAGCATCTGCCTGTCCGTTTTGTGTTCCGGGTTTGTAGATCATGACGTAATTGAATTCCATTAACGTTGCATGCCATCATGCTTGCCATTGTGATAAGGTTTGTGGTTTCTTCCAATATTCGAGGTTTTTATGATCCGTCCAGATCTCAAACTTCTGCTGTCCGATAAGATGATGACGCCATTCATCTAAGGCACAAATGACTGCTAACAATTCTTTATCATAAATCGGATAATTCTTTTCAGCAGAGTTTAGGGAATGGGATATGAAAGCGCAGGGTCGCCAAAGAGAATCTTTGCATTCTACCGATAACACAGCTCCTGTTGCTACATCAGAAGCGTCAGTTTCTATGTGTAATTTCTTTAGCCCATCTGGATATGCTAAGAGAGGCGCAGTAGTGAAGGTTTTCTTCAACATCTCAAATGCTTGATTTTGCTCACTTGTGTTACGATATTCCACTCGCCCTGTCAATTTCTTTCCTTTTTCGTGTCTTATCCTTCACCGTTCTATTAGTGGACTCTATTTCCAATTCACGGTAACCGTCTCCCATGGCTACCTGTAGTTTGATCCTCCATCATTATGGTTGTGACAGCTGTCATACAGCATTCCCCTTTTAGCCGCATCGCCCCTTTCGCTCTTCCGCGACCAGCTTCCTGTTTGTTCTTTCTCCATCTTGTTCTGCTGTCACCATTGCGCAGTACCCTTCTCCTTTATTCCGGTACTCTGCTTATACCATATCTAGCTTGGTCCGTGCTCACCTTACTACCATATAACTACCAAGCCACTTGTACTGTATTACCCAAGCTAATTCTACGCAATCATCTCTGCATTCAATCCTGTGTGCTTCCGCATCTAAGGCTCTCTCCTTCAGCTTCCACCCCTAGGACTTGCACGCTTCTTTGCGTCTGCGTAGAACTGGTACTATGTGTCGATCATAGACCTGTTGGCATAGTCTGCCTTCTAGCGTTGCATCGACACCACCTTAGGCTCACCATCGCCTTACGAGTGGCTCTATCAAACGGGCATCCCATCTTACCCAGTTTGCTTGTTATCACTTCGCAGGACCTCGGTTTGCAGTGAGCGTAACAGTTTGGATCAAAGATCGCATGATCGCTTTCAATGACCCTATCCACCCGATAAGGATAGAAGCGGTTTTGAATGGAGGGAAGCCACTCGTAACCTTCCCAATGCAGGTATCTTGGAAACCAGGTGGTAACCATCGCATCGTGTTCATTTCTAGTAGAAAGGGGGAAACCATTGCCTTCTAATACCGATACCAGAGATTCACCATCATAGACCATGAAATAGTAGAATGTCTGAGGGTCAGTTCCCTCAGGCATCTCCGAGTACTCGAAAAGATCGTCCAACTTAATGGGCACAATCCTTGCCTTTCGGCCCGTGCACTCGACTACCTCGATCGGATGGAGGACGTCTTGGAGTAGGTGGATGCCTCCTGGTCTGGTTTGAGGACGATGAAGGTAGTCCCAGCTCATGTTGATTGCATCGTCTTCCATGAGGAAGGTTCGTTGACGCAGATTGATGGTGAGGAGGGATTCGGCGAGAAGAGTTTGGTCCAATACGTTCAACATGATTCGCAGTAGTATGGAAGCGAGAGCGGCAGTGTTGGCAACGACGAGTAGATGGTGATGGTAATTGTTCGCGAAGATTGCGAAAACCTGGACGATGACGAAGAGGAGGACGAACTGGAAGAGGAAGTGGATCAGCTGCTACCCCAGCATTCGTGACACCACGAAGTGGATTTATAACAGCTTCCCATAGACGAACTCCATCCACATCCTGAAGAGGCCTTGGTTGAGGCGCCAGGATGGGTTCAGGAAGATGTTCTATATCTCTAGGAGGTAAACGAGGAGGAGGTGGAGGAGGTGCACCATGAGCAGCAAGAGGAGGAGCAATTGCACCATGATATCGCATCTCGTACGGCGGAGGATCCAAAAAAATGTCATAAAATAGAGGATCATTTTCACGTACTTGGTATGCAGGTAGTCTTTGATCTAACATGGGTATGCGTTCCAAAGGGGTAACCTGATACGTGAGAACATGAATTGCATCAGCCATCCGAACTCCAACTCAGATATGACAACGAGAACTGTCTGAGACTATAGAAACAAAAATGATACTTGATTGCGCAATGAAAACCATGAGTGTCCAGCGACAAGCGATAGGACCCCACAAAAAAAGCCATGCAGCAACCATAAGTATCATGGTGCAACACCATGAAAGAACAAAAGTGCCTCCAACAGTATTGAGCACATTAAAGGGGAACGGCATTGTTAAACAAATATCGTAGAACCTTATAATGCAGGGCTCATAACCTAACGAGAATTGATAATGGAGTGGAGACTCGCTAGCACCAGCACAGTCTTGTGGGAATACTCACAAGAGGATACTGTTGAGGTAATAGACACTTGATAGTAGGAAAGGTTGAATACTTCAGGAGCTAGGCTCAACAGAAGATAGTTGTGAGAGGACAAGAGTGGGTTATATTCCTGGGACTGAAGGTCCCAGACTATATAGTGCTCAGAGATATTTGTACATGTGTACCCTCTATACACTAAAGGAATGTTCCATGGAACCACATGGAACATATGTCATCCTCTATGACTAAAGTATCTGGGTGCTGACTGATCTATCAGTAAGCACCGGCCGATATGACTAATGTCCAGTCATCATCGACATGTCATCATCACAGATAAGTATCTAGACCATAGATAAGAGATAAGCTCTTGATGAGAAAGGCTAGACCTTTATCATGTGATTCTCAACACAGCCATTGGTATTGCAACTGGGCTTGGAAGTGGAATTTCAAGAACCTGAGAATAAATAGTAATGGATTAGGGAGGAGCTCTGTTATGGTGCTTGCAGGAGGCTGGAGTTTGGAGGGAAGTTTGTTGAAGGGCATTGCTGTCAATGTTGGTGGCTTGATATTTTTCTTCTTTGCTGTCATTCTTGCAGTCATCCCCCTTTAGTACTAAAGCTCACATATTTATTCCCCCACAATAAGTACATTGTAGCAGTGCATGAGCACCAAGTTCCTGACTTCTGAGCTTACCCATTTATTCCTCCACAATACATACATTAATGTGTAGCAGTACACAGGCACCAAGTTCCTGACTCCCAGAAAATCCATTTTCACATGGAAGTTCATCACACTACTGTGGGAGTCAGGAAACTTGTATCATACATCACTGCTGCAAGCTCATATGGGTTGTGAATACCTTTGACATCATTAATGTACAGACAGATTTTAGATCTGACAAAATTTACACCCTTGTCACATGTCACACCCTCAGATGTCAGAATGTCGAAATGCAACCTTGTGTCATGCATCACAGGTGGTGTCGAATCAATCAAAATAGTACAGTATGAAATATCAAAGATCCTTGAAGAATCTCAACTCATCATGTGATGCAAGATTGAATGTCATAGTATGACAGAGGTAACTTTGAAATATACTATGTGTAAGGGGTGTTGCTGTAGATTGTCTCTACCCACAGTCTTAAGTTCACACTTGCAAACAATACTGTATGTATTCACAAGATGAATTGTAAAAACTAGATAGATGGGTAGATAGATGGCCCATCATAAGGATGGGCCTGAGTAGATATACTACAGCACATGTGATATTGATATATCACATGCACCTCATAATGATGCAACCATAGGACATATGTCAAATAATATATATATATGGGCCGTCAGCCCCTGACACTATGACACCTAACCTATATATCACTACCTAGTTTTGAAACAGTAAGTAGTAAGTATGCTCAGCGCCACTGTAGAACTGTACCATACCAAGCAATGTCAGCGGTCTATCATTTCCGCGTCCTCCTCATATCCTGTATCCTCAGATGAAAACCTCCAGCGCCCAATATCCCCAAGAGATATATCGAACATCCCCGCCGCTCGCAACATCTTCGAACGAGGCTGTTCTACCGCTTCTAGCCGCGCGCGAATCGTCTCGGAATGGGCCTCCAGCCAAAGGGACTCGAGCACGCTCGTTCCAGAGACCAGCGGGGCGCGTCCATTGGAAGGTCTTTTGCCTATGATAAACGGCACCAAGACGAGGGCAATTAGGGATGCTACGGATGCAAAGATGATCTGTTTGGTCATCGCCCGTGACGCGTCATGGTTGCAGATCAGATACAAATAGTTATCCAGGAAATAGACATGACATACGGGTATGATGTTCAACTACTGGCCCGGAGCCATCTGAATAAGAAAGCGACTTGGAAAAAGGAGATTCACGTACATTCAGTCGCAATTGCAGTACGTTCCGCGTCGCTAGACTCTCACCCACGGTACGTTGAAAACCGCCTGCATTCTCTCCGAGTTGGCCAGCTAGCACGCAACGCGAATGTCAGCGATTAGGTGCCGTGTGGTCATCATAGCTTCACTAAATGCAGCGACGTACAGAACCATAAAAGATTTGCAGTACTCTTCGCGATCGCGATCTCCAACTGGGATCGACTGAGCGTCACTGAAGGATTAACACTAGACTCAGTGTAGTCGGCGTCGATAATAGCCGTGCCGTTCATCCCGAGCAGGTTCATCAGATAACTGTGTGATTCACATGGTCAAGTTCTCGCCCGACGCACCGCAACGTGGAGCTGGAGGCGACTCACTCGTTAAACTGAGAATATATGGTATAAGAAACTCCTTTCGAAGGATCACCTTGCGAAATCGAAGTCACCTCGGACGAGTAATTCACGAGGTTGCTGAGTGCAGTCGTCACCTGCACCACAGTCAACAGAGATGAGTATATTG
Source organism: Boletus semigastroideus (assembly GCA_038090295.1). Classification (NCBI taxonomy): domain Eukaryota; kingdom Fungi; phylum Basidiomycota; class Agaricomycetes; order Boletales; family Boletaceae; genus Boletus; species Boletus semigastroideus. The sequence goes on along the minus strand of JBBPMK010000398.1, from coordinate 14,773 downwards.
TTCATGCCGAGTGCAAGATGTGCAGAGACATACCCCAACAGTAAAATTTGACGCGTCGCTGGATGACCACGCCGGCCAGGATGTATTGCGGGATGTGGTAGTCTGATTTGCAGACAAAAGGAGCCGATGATCTTGCAAGTTCAGCGTGGCTGGGGCAGTCCGTGCGCCGATAGAACATGCGGCGAAGTAGGTCGACGTCTGCGACACTTGAGATGTTCCTCCTGTTGTTCTAGATTACTTCAGTGATCCAGCAACGAACCATCACCCATACCGGATGGGGTGTATGTCCAATTTAGGTGGACACCCACGGTATCATGGACAGATTCGTCCACATCGATCCCAGTTGTGATCATGTAAAACAGGGCCTGAGGACACGCTGCGCACTGCGGACGTGTGAGATGGTCAACCAGCGAGCGTAGAGATCCCTACATCGGTCTGTGGGATGACGGAATAAACCATGTCCTTGCCTGGACACAAAGACGTGAACATGGCGCGGGCATAGCTTGACAACATAGCCTACCAAGCGCCATTACTTCAAAACTTCCATTGTCAATCCCGTTCAGGGAGAAGTTGACCACGTCGTACGCAATACCAACTTGACTAGTGATTGTGAGATTGGGTACTAGGCCACATTGCACGTCGAGCCTTGTCGCGTTGACAGATGCTTCCGAAAAGTTGCCATTGGACGGAACTTGAGGGACGTCATAAATAATGTTGTTCGAGACACCACGCGTGGACAGGTGTGCATCTAAGCCAGACGAATGCAGAACAGGAAATACCTCAAGCCATCTAAACTGGCTGATATTGGCAGCGCCGCTGGGGAGGGCTAATTCGGAGGCAAGAGCGCTGACAAGCGTGCCGTTGAACAATTGCCACTGCATCACCGATGGTGAACTAATGTGCAGGGTAAGCATCGAGGCGAGATAGGTTAGTACAGTTACAATAGCGCCGATCGATGACGCGACTTGGCGTTGTTGCCAGAGGACATGTATTGCAGCACCGATGCCACTCCATGCTCCAGACACGTCATGTACGGTTGTCAGCTTTTGTTTTCCCCCGACGATCCCAATTAATGCGAGCCGCTGTGTAATTAGGATCAAAAGTGCGGAGTATAGCTGAGGCGAGAGTGAACGCAGGTACAAAGCTCTCAAAAACACTCACACACCGTGTAAATTGCTTGAAGGAGAGCGCTCAGACCGGTTGTCAGTATGTTGCTCTCAATTGGAATAACCACGGAGTGCTCCGGATGACGAATGAGGAGAGCGAGAAGAACAACGTGCAGGGCCACAAGCACGACGTGGAGTGTGTAGCACCAGCGACGACTACAAGAAGTGTCTGAAATATGAATAGCATCCCCTGTTTCGCGGAGGGTGTTCCCGAGTACTTTTGGAACAACCACCACAAAAGGTTAGATCACATCTGACAGTCTTTCACACCACATACCTATCGAGGAATTCTGAGAGCTGGAACTAGTGGAATGAGTTTCATGGTCATCCATGGGAACTGCCGAGTAAGGTTTACCCGTGTCCTCGTTTGCACGTTCACGTGCGGGAGGTGTCCAAAAAGTAGTTTCAAACATCGATGAAGCACGCAGACGCTCCAGAGATGGATTTTTCATGCCCCTCATATGACCGCGGAGCCATTGAGAGCGTGAACCGAGCCACATTACTTCCAGCACGCCAGCACCCGATACATTAGCCGGCTGAGAAGTCCGGTCCCAAAGCATCCAGACCCCCAGGACCCATAAGACAACCGACACGCAAAGTGCAGCGATAACCTTCAGATCTGTCGTCTGAGAATGCTATTCCTTGAAACTTGCTTCAAACTCACTGGTAAGGGATTGATCTAAAAGCAGATGTCACGTAAGCACCACACTAAAAATTACGCCAGAGAAAGCGTACATTTAACCGCCATTGCAGTACATATTGCGTGACCTGACTGTCTTCTGTTTGTTTGTCAAAGCCTCCTCCGGTTCTACCCAGTTCCCCGGCTGTACGACAGGTGAGCCACGTTGCATACACATTTACATCAGGACTTGCCTAGCCATATGAACTGGGCAGCGACCCGGGAAAAAACACGTTCCATTTGACTCTTGGTCAGCTTGAAAGATGGGGGGCCAGTGAAGTTTCCAAGTGATCCGTCACAGGAGGATACGGGTGCGCCCAAAGCAATATTCATATATCTAACATTGCTGTCAAGTAATGTATGAAGCGATCTGCGGAAGATGCAACGCACGCATCGAAACTTGTCAATGCACTCCAAATTTGTGGTATCATATAAGGCTGACAATGGGGAGAACTAGCCACTAATTTGGTAGCCCATATTGCATCCCAAATCTATCCTCTTCGTTAGACCATATATAGTATCCTTGCAGAATGTACAAACTGATGCACCGAGGCTCATGTCACCGCCAGGCGAAAATGTTGACCAAGCCTCCTCCGAGGTCGATTCCTCGCCGGCGTCGACTTGGAGCTGATATCCAAAGTTACTGTAACTAAGGGCGGCTGTGGTTGTCAAAGCATTCAAGGAGCACCCGACAAGGTACATGGTCGTCGAGATATTTTGCCCAGAACCTGTACAATGGAGGCATCTATGTCAAGGCTCAAGGCTCAATGACTGTAGTAATTACTCGCCATATGACCCATCCACATGAAAAGAGCCGGCACCGTGAACGGAATTGTCAATATCCATTGCTGTTGAGACAATATACGGAAAGTAGCCAATGTAATCCTGGGTGGATGTCGGTTGAGTACAGCATCGCGAAGTAAACAGAAGGCCAACCGGAGATATTCCTTCAGCGGGGATAACGATTTCATTTGGAACTGTCACCTGTCTTAGCTTGCATATCCGCATCTCAAGAAAACATCTCACAGGGTACTTGAATAACATCTATGACGGCAGGGGCGGGACCCGTCGTATATATACTGACATTGAAGACCGGAGTGCCATCTGCGTATTTATTGACAGAAAGCGAAAAGTTCGTAAGCAGGCCACAGCGCGCATTCAGCGTAGTCGCGTTGACCGTAGCATTGACAAAACTCTGTGTTGGTATGCTATACAGAGTGTTGTCAGCTAGTCCACTGGTTGCGTTCGGGTACAGGTCTTGCATAAACGGAGGTAGTGGGGCCACACCCGAGTACCAGTCCAACGAACTGTAGTCGAAAGATGGGCCTACCCAGTTTGCCACCGCAGGGACTACGCCCGTCACGGTTCCATTGAACGGCTGAAATTGCATTATGGTTGACGAGGCAACGTGAAGGACCGAGATGCAGCCAAAGTACACCGTCACGAGAACGATGGACAGCACCGAGGAGGCAACTTTGGTTTGTGACCAGAGAGCACTCAGAGCAGCACCAAGGCCATTCCAAGCGCTGCAAATATCGTGAATCTGCGTCAGTTTCTTTGGACTCGAGAAAGTGGTCGACAACACGAGGCTCTGCGTGACGAACACTAATAGGGCTGTGTAAAGCTGCCAGTTACACGTGCATCGATCGGCTTGTTCAGGCATCCACTCGCACCAAACGACGTACAATGTAGAATGCTTGCAGCGTACTCCTTAACCCAGTCGTAAATGCTTCGTTGTCAAATGGGAGAGTTATCCGATGCTCCGGATGATTTGACTTGGAAATGACGAGGAGGGCGATGTGAAGAGCGACGAGAAAGCCATGCAGAAAGTAACACAGAAATCGCCAGCGGATATAGTGTTGCTTGTTGCCCTTGTCGTCTGACCAGGTGCCCGTTCGAAGGGGAAGTGAGCTAGAGAAGCATCACCAGAGAAGCTACCTACTTCGAGCGACCAAACCGTGCACTGGCAACGTGCGCATCTTGAATAGAGTAAATGACATCTGTATACTGTAGGAAGAGGTGAAGGGAATGGGCGAGAAACCATGGCTATCATATGATAATACACGCCAAGGAAAGGTGGAGTTTCAGGCTGTGAAGTGCAGTGCCGTGTAATATTGAATGGATCCAGGGTCACAAATCAGCATCATGATAGAAGCGAAACAAATGATGTTTGCCATGGTAATCCCACAGTCCATCTCGCCAGCCAACTCCGAGGGATGGTTCACGCATACCAGACGTTTCACGTGCCGAAACAATATCCTCTTCGCACAACGTTTATCGGTACGTTCCAACTCATCTTGTCTGGTCGTATTGCATGATTACAGCCAACGGTCCCACGAGACTCCGCCATGATATGCCACCCACAGCCTCAAAGAAGTGAAATGGCGCCTACACGGGAACCCAGCGCGATACGCCCCGTCCATTCCGACACCGCACATATCGTGATGTCATCTTCCCATAACGATGCCAAAGAGTCAACCCAAGACGAACCCGTGGAACGTATAGACACACACCTCGAAGATCGTACGACGAGACGACGTGAACGGCCGTGCCTTCCATAGCGGGCGACTTGTCCGACGCATCTCTGTCGTTGTGCTCGAGCGAGACCGAACCTGCCTCTTTACATCGCAATCGACGCGGGTGCGTGGTAAACGCCACCACCCTCCTTTCGATGCTCCCCCTTTGCCTATCCACCCACACCCCGCGCAACCCCGCGGACCCCAACGACCACGTGGAGACAAACGAGCGCCTGATAAAGTCCTCCAATGTGTACCTCGTTTCCGTCCCTGGGATAAACGGCAGCGGCTCAGAAAGCCAGATACTCCCCTTGGCGAGAATGTCAACAGACATGCTAGGCACGGGTGACATGGTGATCCGAATGCGGAAGTGGATCATGCCTTGGTAGAGGTCGTTGGTGAGCATGTAGATAGTGTAGATATCACCGCCCTCTGGGCAGCGTGATACCCGAACACGGGAGAGAGAGACGACGCGGAAGCAAGGGCAAGGGTTCGATCGTGGAAGTGTCCGTGGGAATGGGGTACGCTTCTACGACACAAACCCTGAAGCACAGGATATATGGACCGCAGAAACGGAGGGATGTGACCCCGTCCCACTAAGACACGATGAGATTTGGCAGGCAAGCCGGTGATACAATACGCACCGCTTGATCTGTTTCGTCCAGGCTTTGAAGGGATATGGTCGATCGTCTGTTGCCATCATGCCAATGCACGACGTGGATTGAATCTGGAGACGAGTATAGCAAGGCACGGCCAGTGCACGGGTCCATGTATTTGAGCATTTCATTGTCCAGCATTGAAAACTCTGCTTCCTGATGCAATCGCCCCTCATGGTGTTCATTTTCCCAAAAGGAAGGGAGGCGGACGGAATAGATGGTGGTACTACATACAATCAGGCGCAAAAAGATAAAGATGCGGAACCACAAACCTTTGGTAGTCCGGATAGAAGTCGGCAATCGCGACAAAGAGTATCGAGTCACAGACCGCGTAAGCGAGGAGGTTTGACAATGCGAAATGGGCCCATGGCGACGATGTGGCCACAGGAGACGACGCTGCGAGCGCGACCGTGTCCCAGATATTGATCGCTTTCGTATCCACGGAAAGAAGGAAGCGATCGGAGATGAAAGTGAGCACGCGCAAACAAGATGAAGCGTCCGAGGACGACAAAGGCTGTTTCACGTCAGGAATATCTACAAGAAGTTCTCTCCATTGAAGAAACGAGGCTTCAACCTTGGGCGCCACTAGAAGTAATCGTTCGGCCTGGGAAGAGGACATGGCGGCAAACTCGGCACGAGAGCAGGGGAGAGGTTGTATGGCGCGTAGGCGGGTGAAAATCATTGTCCAGATACTACGTTCTTCTGTGAGAGCTAGGAAATATTTGCATGACTGGCAAAGTTGTATTAGCGCTATGGAATGTTCGGGTTTCTGGTGAATATTACCCTCCGGAAAGCAAAGAGGTCCCTGGCATCAAGAAGAAATATTATCTGGTGGTATAGTTCCACCGGGAGCAGAAAAGCATGGGGTGGTGTATCTTGAACTGGATGCATTTCAAGGGTGGAGTGATGAGGAAGACCACCCTGACTGTTGGTATGATGGCTATGTTGACTGCACCCAAGATGAAAGGGAAGAAGCGGAGGCCAGGGGCCGCAATCGTTTCAGATAAGTCGCATCTCCCCGAGAGTCGGCTCGCACGTGCTGTGCGAGAGCTTTTAGAAGTACAAGAGATAAATTCAGAGGACCGGGTCGGTTTTGCAAGAGACCTTGCGGCGATACTGTGTACTGTCGGTGTCTGTAACGGCCATCCTCTGCGAAGGAAGCTGGATAAATTTCTCACTACCGGTATCCCTTAGCAATACTTTGATTATCTAGAGGTTCTAAGCGTTAATCAGTACTAGCCAGCCACCCTGAGTTGAAGGCACTCTACATAATCGGTTACACGTAGTACGAGAACATTTGGTCTACCTCTTGTGTTCATCCAATCCGGGATTAATGGTGAAACGGTAATTAAGTAAGCTGAACTAACTGCACAAATGTCCGACGTTGCCTTTATCTTGCTCGATGTCTCCCCGTCGCTCGTCAAAGAATGGCAGAACGCCTTTGCCCAACATCTCCAGCCAAAAGACTTTGAGCGCTTCACCTTTCTCGAACAGCGACTGAACCAAGTCCAAGCCACGTTCGACTGCGTCGTCTCCCCCGCCAACTCGTATGGCATCATGGACGGCGGGTGCGTGGTCTCTGCGCATCTCTTGCCACTATGTACTTGTCCCTTGACTCCCAGTGCCCTTGACCCAGGTTTGACATGTACCTCTCAAGAACCTTTTCCCCGCCCGACGACGTCCGTGCGCTGACGCGCCTCGTACAAGCCGCCATCTGCAAGCGCTACTACGGCTTCGCTCCCCCGGGGTCGTGCGTCCTCGTCCCAGGTCTCCCACCAAACCCTTTTGCATGCAAGACGATCGCTGTCTGCCCGACGATGCGGATCCCCGAATCGCTCACCTGGCACAAGGACATCGTGTACAACACCATGTGGTCCCTCCTCGTCGAGCTCGAGCATTGGAACGAGCACGCGACTGGGGAGGAGAACAAGATCAGGAAGGTGTTGATGTCGGGGCTGGGGACGGGCACTGGCAATGTCTCGCCAGCGGACTGTGCGAGGCAGATGGCAGTGGCAGTAAAGCACTTTTTGTATGCGAGGAGAGGGGAAAGGTCGGGTGCCCGAGACGAGTGGGAAGGCTTCTCGTGGGACGAGGCCTTGGATCTCGCGCAGGAGGTTTGATTGAGCGTCATCCTATTATAACACCCAACGTCGTCGATATGAAGATTATATGTGCAACTATCGTACAGTCCTACTGTACGAGCAATATGATCTACTACTGGAATGGACAGCCACCCAGCGAGTCAAGTATATGATAAGGTCATTAATGCATACCGCGTCCAAATCGTGGGGTAAAAGTTCAAGTGGAGCAAAGCTCAGGTGAGGATATGTTATCGAGCAGCCAGGAATAACCTGGGTTCTTGTGGATCGGGCGACGAACAAGTCTGTGAGAGCTTCGGCTCGCATCCGACGCGTCAGAATCGTCGTCGGGCCCAGCTGTCCTTAGACTCGTGGTCCATCCATGGCGAGCAGGTGGAGCGCTGTCAAGAGATAGGGTGATCAGCAAGAAGACCAGATCGACTGTAAGTTACGCGTCTCACCTCGCACCAACTCTCTTTCTCGCTTTTTCCAGGGGTAACATGCCGGGGTGTGGGATATCCACAGCTTTCTCAGTGTCCGTCCGTTGGCGAACAGGTCGAGGCGTGCTGTCTCCATCTTTGTTAAGCAAGGCAAACCCGATCAGAGGCTTCTTCGGCTTGACACGTTTAGCAGGCACTGCGCTCCGTTCCTTTGTCTTGCTCGTCTTGAATCTCGGGTCGCCAAAGAGTGGCATCGAATCGCTGCCCGATCCGTCTGGCTGTGGTGTCGCCCGCACCGTCCTGCCAACATCGACCCGTGCCTTCTTCTTGGCAACACGCGCAGGTCGTCTGCTCGCCAAACTGTCCACCGACATCGCATCCGATTCCGAGTCCTGCGCGACAGTCTGCTGCCGCGCCACCCTACGCATTCTACGCGTCATACCCGCCTCCGACATCTCCGACGTATCCTCTTTCTCGACCTTGCCTTGCTCACGCGCCATATTCAACCTCGCCTGCTGTGCACGCTCCACCGCCTTCTCTCGTCGACTCTCTCGTGCCTTGGCTCGCTGTGCTGCCCGCTCTTCTTCCATCATGGCTTTCTCCACCCGTTCTTCCTCTGCGAGTTCCTTTCTCCGGGCTCGAGCGCGTTCCATGACGATCCTGTCCGCAACGCCCATCTCGTCGTCGTCGTCGCCGCCACCACCTTTGAGCTTGTTTTCGCTCGTGTCTGGGAACATGGCGACGCCGTATTGGGCGCTGTCACGTAGGGTCACGAGTGCCTCTTGCATGTCGACGGAGAGGTCTTGCGCGATGAGCCGGACGGCCGTCTCTGGAACGAGGATGCGCTGTATGAATTCGGCAGGTGCAAGCGGTGCGATGACAGATGCGTCAAACGTCGACGGCGGAAAGAGATCAAAAAGCGTCTGATGTATGATGACAGAGCCTTGTTCGCCATAGCTGCACCGGCCGTGAGTACAACGGAAACGAATACAGGGAAGGGAACAACGTACTATCCCGGTTGCGCCTTGTCAAAGCTGGCGAATTGGCCCTTGACGCCGACGACGGTACGACTGCCCTGCTTCTTGACCTCTTTCTTGACCTCTCTCCAGAAAACGCTCTTGTTCCTTGGTCTATTGGAGGTATCAAAGTCCTCGGTATCGCTGATAACGTCCTTGTCCATGATGATCGCTTGCAGCTCTTTCTTCATCTTTTTCACTCTCGCGGGAACCTTGGTAAAGTCGATCGTTTCCGGCCAACCCCTCTTCATCGCAATCGGTAGTTGGTGCGATTCAAAGCGATGCCGCTGACAAGCAGAGATGTAAATCGTCAACGGCGCTTTCAAACCGCCACGATTTCTCGGCCGAGGATCCGACACCGACTTCTTGCGCGCCGTTGCGAGCAAGTGCTGTAGCAAGGGTGTAGGATGGGGAGGCAATTCCTCGTCGCAATACGGGCAGAGCTTTGAGGAATCTTGAGCGTACCCCAACTCAACTATATGCGAGGGTTTGTATGAAAACGAAACGGAATTCGACCAAAAACGTGGGCGACTTACGGGAATCATCCTCCATGGGCTCGTGTAGATAGTCGAACGTGTCCAGCACCCTGAAACAGATCAGAACAGCGAATAAGCAGGAGTGCTTGAAAGCCGAGGCGCACCCCAAACGCGAGTCCTTGAGCTTTTTCGCACCCCGTCCTCGCTCCGTACAACTATCCTCGGACGAAGCACGTTTCGTGGACCTGGGACTACGGTTGGTGGGCGTCTTTGATCGCCGATCGATACCCGCAAACATCTGAGAACTCATGGGAAATGGTTCGAGACCACTGCGCATCACAGTATCCTCTTCGGGGGACTTTGCGCGTGCCTTGCCTTTGTCCTGTGAAGAAAGGAGAGGGGACAAGTTGGGAAAGGTGGTTCCACGGGAAATACGCCCCGTTCTCAATGGAGAAGGCAGTGGAATCGGTTTGGGGGTATTCACGTACGTCGCCGAGCGTGGTATACCAGGCTTTTTGGTCTTACTGGACGAAGCATCGCCGCTGCGTGCACCATCGAGGACGTTCTCCTTTGCCTGCAGCAACATGGGGTATTCTTGTGGTTCGCGACGCAACGGCGAAGGAAAGGATGGGTTCTCGATGACTCGTTTGTCCTTTGCGTTGGTGGGTAACTCGGGTATCTTGTTGTGTAGCGGCAAACCGGGTTTCTGTGCAACGGGGCGCGGTGTGGATTCTGGGCTACAGTCACGGCGAGCAGGAGAAGACCTCTTGACGATGTGGGGGCGGGGGCGAGGTTTGACAGGTGATCGTGGAGTGTCCTTGGCTGCCGAGGAGGGTTGGTTGAGAAAGTCAGGAAGCCGACGGGTAGTGCGCGTCGCACTGGGACCCGTGAGACGCGCTTCAGAGGGCTTTGGTCGTGAAGAGGAAGGACCAGGGGGAGGTTCATCGAGAATCTCAATGTCGTCTGAGATTGGCCTGTGCAGGTCCTGAGAGTTGCCCAGGGGTGACGATGGGGGTGGTATCTCGGCGACAGCATCGCCAGCGGGAGCGCTCTTCTTGTTCTTTGTGAACCGAAGTCTCTTGACCGCATCATACGATGATGGCTTGAAGTTGGGATGTGCGGCGAAAAGACGGCCGTTGACACGCACTGTTTCCACGTCGTCTGATGTAGTGCTTGTCTTCTTTCCGTTTGCAACGTGTTTCGTGGAGGACGTCGCGTCGCTGGCCACGGAGTTCTGGGAGGACAGCAACAACTCGTCATCACTCTCGTCGTCTGCGACGCGGGGAGGTGGGTTCCGGGGTTGTGGAGGGTGGCTTTCTACCGGTTTGAACTTGCTCTTGGACGATTTGTAGGTGGTGACGACCGTCTTGGAGGGGCCAAAGGTGGAACTAAGCTCCTGAAAACCGACGCCCTGACCGGACTTCACAGCAGACGGGCGCTGAGACATGCGGTGTAATGAATCTGTAAATATGTCCGCCTTTTCCGTGCCAAAGAGCTGTTCCATGGCAACGGAGAAAGAACAGAACGCGATATCTGTGCTTGGAAATTGACGAGACGTTTGTTGTGGTATGTTGCATTCTAAGGCTGTTGCCACACAGAGCCAAATAAATCCGGCGCGGACCGGCCCATACGAGAGCGGAGACCTCAGACAAACGAGGGAGATTGCTCCCCACGTACGGGACCCGGTCGAAATGTTGACGGGATTTCTTTGCAGGACCTTCAATATTGACGATGTCTTCGATGGCCGATTTTTACCACGAACTGGATTCGCAGATGCCATCGGAATTTAGGCCAAAATGCGGGGAAGAAGCACAAAGGAGGAGGATTAAAATCGCAGTTCGAACTCGCCGGCACAAAGTTGATCAAGCCCTGTGAACCTCCCATTCCACTATAAATACGCTTCCCCAGCGCCCTCGTTGTGTGAGTCGATGTCGCTCAGAACGCCTTCGCAGCCGTCTACGCTGCAAGACCAGGACGTGACCATTTTGGTATGAAATCTCTTGCTTCTCGCCGACGCTGACATCTCCCACAGGTCCAGTTCGAGGATGGAGATCCACGCAACCCGATAAGCTTTTCCACCGCCAAGAAATGGGCTATCACGGTCACCGCGTGTGGATTCACTGGTATCGCCGGTCCGTCTCTCTCTTCATCACGCCTGCACACACCAACTACTTTTTCAAGGCGCCGCAATCTCGTCTTACACTCCCGGCGTGCCAACAATGGTGGATGACCTCCGCTGCTCCGACTTTGCGGCCACAGTCGGTCTTAGCCTATACCCACTCGGGTTTGGCATCGTCCCACTCTTCACTTCTTCCTTGTCGGAGGAGTTTGGACGTTCTCGCTTGTACATCGTCACTACCTTTCTCTTCATGCTCACGCATGTCATGATTGCATTGCAAGTCTCTCCACACTCAAACTTGATGCGGTTGTGCTGACCGGCGAGCAGAGCACCGAACATACAAACCGTGATCGTCGCTCGCTTCCTCAGCGGCTCGTTCGGATCGACAGGTGCGACTCTCGTCGGAGGAACCATCGCCGATATATGGAAACCAAATGAGTAATTATCTCCCGATGACCATCCTCGAACCTGGCTCACTCCCTCAGGCGTGGTTTCCCTATGGCACTCTTTGCCATCGCCGCCATAGGCTCTAGTGGTCTTGGACCTTTGCTCGCAGGTTGGATCGAATCCAACAATCACCTCGGTTGGAGGTGGATTCAATGGATCTCTGCCATGTGAGTTAATTAGGTTTCTGTGCATCGGGTGATGTGACCATGTCGTGTTAGTGTCAGCGGCATCTATTTTGTGTTTGTCGTGCTGTTCTTGACAGAGACACGAGCAGACATTATTCTCACACGCATCGCACGCGAGATGAGGTGGACGAAGCAAGACAACAGGTACCGCGCGAGGGCTGAGTTAGAAAAACAAAGCTTCTCCACCTTGGTCAAGATATCAAGCACTCGTCCGATGAGTGGGTGGTTCCTCCGACCCCTTGAAATGCCCTAATATCTGATAAAAAGAACTGCTTTTGACGGAACCGACTGTCATGAGTTTTAGTGTATGAGATGCACCTCGTTCGCTCTTCTTGGCTCATCATCAGGCTCATAGCTTTGGATCGGTTTTACGTGGGGCGTCTTGTTTTGTTTCATCGAGTGCGTCCTTATATCCGTTTCTTGTTCGCATTTGACGGTGCACAGCTCAATTAACGGAGAAATGGAGACTATTTATCGCTTCACCATCGGTGAGAGGGGGTCAACGTATATCTGTATCACGTCCGCATCTTCCCGCCTTTTTATACCTACACACTGATTCGTTTGCACAGCATCGGGAGTATCCTCGGGTGGTTTGCAAACATGTACCAGGAGGTGCTTTACAAGTGGGTTCTCATCGTCTTGCGTTCCTGACACGGGTTCCGAGACGACCAAAAGGAAATACGTTCTCAGGAAAGGTCCAGAAGCACGACTCTGTCTCGCCCTTGTCGCCGCTGTCTTGCTCCCGAGCGGTATGCTTATCTATGCGTGGACGGCGAGAGCATCCATTCACTGGATCGCACCTCTCATCGGTCTAACGGTGAGTTCCCAGAACTGCCGCTTCCACGGTGGAATGATCGAGCGTTGGCATATAGATCTTCATGGTTGGCGCATTTATCATTTACCAAGTCGTCTTCGTCTACCTTGCTGACTGGTACGTCTTCACTACAGTCAGCCTGAGAGTGATGGCGAATCCCCATTTGTCTCTGTCAAGCTACGGTCCATATGCGTCATCCGCGTTGGCAGGCCAAAGCATGTGTCGTACGTAATACCCGCTCCACAGAGACTCATGCCAGCTGCATCTGAAGCGTTCGACTTCGTTTTGGGTTTGATCTTAACAGGGAATCTTCTCGGAGCGATCTTTCCGCTCTTTACGCAACAGATGTATGACAACCTTACGTACAAGTGGGCCAACACGCTCTTTGCCCTGATATCGGTGGCTATGATCCCGATTCCTTTTGTTAGTTTCTCTTTTTGCCTTCCCTTTCTTGATGAGATATCTCACCGTTTCACTCACGCCCTTCACCTGTCACCTTGCCCAACTCACCTGCAATCCGCACCGATGGGCCCATACATGATACTATTTGACAGATACTTTTCGTCCACGGCGATGCGATCCGAAAACGAAGCAAAGTCTCCCGCAAGATACTCGCGCTGCAAGAGGAGAAGCGTGCGTTGGAAGCTGAAAAGGTAGATGAGGTGTGAGTGACGCGTGACGTGCTTCCCGGCCTTGCTGCGCTGCTTGCCACCGCGGCCCTGCGGCCCGACAACGTTCAACGGCTGCTTGTCTTAGTAAATACCATGGCCCTCCGGGCAACCCTAGACCCCCACCGATCCTTTATAACTTATTACTTGTCATGCACAGCAATTATCATTCACATTCTGTGTGCATCAATCATGTTGCTTGGACTTCTGAACTGTTGTCTAAAGCTACTTAGTTATGCCATTACATATCTACTCCACATCTCTCTCAGTGAAAGAGGAAACATCTCTCTAATTGACAGTAGACTCACCCTGAGCCATGTCAGTCTTGTTTGTTTCACTTGTATTTTCTTAGAAAATATTGTGTCTCATATATACATTTGCATCACCAAGACCGAACCTCTGTCTGGACTCAATCCAACACCTTAGTCCCTCATCCACAAGTAAGGGCTACACTTAGGCAAGTGTAACAAAAGCCCAAGCTGAACCAACCACCCCTGCAAATTTTACTTTGCCAACATTTCGACCCCATGTCCCCCCTATAACCTTACATGGCGAAACCGTCACCAAGGACTTGACCTCCCCAACCCAGACCACTCAGACTCCCCACCCCCTTCCCCCAAAGAGGAACACCCTGAATCAGATCACCTAGTCGACGTCCCTACTGAGAAAGAAGCCACTGAAATCCAAACACTGGTTGAACACTTTGTACAAGCCACCCACATCCAAGAAAACCCCCTCAGCTACCTTGACCACATTTCCCCCATCGAAAACCCCATTGAACTACCACAAATGTCCTCGTCCAAACCCACCAAACTCCACATTGGAGCCCCGGAAGCCTTCGATGGGAACAGAGCAAGGGCCAGACCATGACTACTAGCCATCTTGGCATACCTCCACACCAACAAAAAAGTCTATGACTCTGATGACAAAAAGGTCACCTTCGCCCTTTCCTATATGACCAAGGGGTCAGCAGCAACTTGGGCAGACAATTTCCAAAGCAAATACTTCAATGGCACATTCTATGAATTCACTCTATCACCCTGGAAAAACTTTGCAGAAGCCTTCACCACCTCCTTCCAATGATCCGACACCAAATCAAATGCCATCGCCTGGCTAGGATCTAGGAAGATGGTCTACAACTCCCAGAAGAAGGAATACCTCCCCTCACTAGAAGACTATGTCACCCAATTCCAGAACCAAGTCCAACTTTCTGAAATAGACAACCATGACGTCCTTATCGCCTACTTCCAGGTAGCTATTGTTACGCTCACTGCGAACCGAAGTCCTGTGAAGTGATAACAAGCAGACTGAGCGAGATAGGATGCCCGTTTGATAGAGCCACTCGTAAGGCGATGGTGGGCCTAAGGTGGGGTTGACGCAACGCTGGAAGGCAGACTATGCCAACAGGTCTATGATCGACGCGTAGTACCGGTTCTACGCAGACGCAAGGAAGCGCGCAAGTCCTAAGGGTGGAAGCCGAAGGAGAGTGCCTTAGATGCGGAAGCACACAGGA
>JBBPMK010000397.1:0-20483 GCA_038090295.1 Boletus semigastroideus | reverse complement strand
TGCCCTCCTTGAACTTGTTGGCAAATGCACGAGCCTGCAGATGCCACTGATGAACTTCCAGATATATTAGTTACAAAGTAGTTGCGAACACTGAAAAGAGAAGCGTACTTTTGAATACCATGCCAGACAACAAACTTTAGGTGGTTGGCGCTGAAAAGCAGATTCAGATATATCCACTGGACTAGTGTACGGTAAATTTCGGATTGGATCGAAATTGACTTGGTTGATTACCGGTCACTCTTGAGAGGTCAAATTAACATGCGTAAATTACAGCTAATTAACCACTGTGCTGACTGACACTAATTAGCAGTCTAGAGTAGGGTCCTGGCGTTGGTGAAGGTATTCCCGCTACACTATTTGTGACTATTTGTGCACAGATGCAATTTATTTGTTTCCTGTCGCATGCCTTTCACTGTCACCCTCATGATTACTGTAACAATAGTTTCCTGTGGACAACTCTCTGTTGTTGGTCATGCAGTTTGATGTCCCTGCCTTGCTTGAAGCTTGATCGGTCCGACCGGTGACCGGTGACCCACCACCATATTAGTGGAAAGATCGACTGCAAGATTGTTCAACGACGTTGTCCGATCAGGGTGACCTTGAGGTCGAAGCTCAAGGGCTTCTCGATCAAGGACAATGGCTTCGCTGAGATCCTCCATGACTTCAAGCTGGTTGTACCGAGTGGGAAGAGAAACCGTAAGGTTGTTCAACGACAATGACCGATCAGGGTGACCTTGCGGTCCAAGCTCAAGGGCTTCTCGCTCAAGGGCAATGGCTTCGCTGAGATCCTCCATGACTCCAAGTTGGTTGTACCGAGTAGAAAAAGAAAGCGCAAGGTTGTACAAAGACGATGACCGATGAGGGTGACCTTGCGGTCGAAGCTCAAGGGCTTCTCGTACAAGGACAATCGTTTCCTGCAAGTCTCCCATACTTCCAAATTGGTCGTAGTGACCACGGAGATGGAGATGGATCACAAGCAAGGTCAATGAAGCAACTCTGTCAGAGTGGCCAGATTGCTGAAGCTTCAGTGCTTTGCGATCAAGCTCGATGGCCTTGTCGATATCAACGTTTCTCGCCTTTGCCCGGCGCTTGAACTTGTTGGCAAGAACATGTCGTATCGACAGATACAACGGATGAATTTCTGGATACATTGGTTACATGGTCGTATACACTGAAAAGACAAGTGTGCCTTTACATAAATACCATGCCTGACAACAGCAGCAAGGCGGTTAAGGACAAACGCTGGTATGTTGTGCGATCCCATGGCAGATGCTGAAAAGGAGAAATATCCAGACCTGATGACGTCCTGCCTACGGAACAAGCAAAACATTTTGCACAGTGAAACGATCCTGCGGTCCACAGCGTTCATGAGATATGGAGAAAAAAAACGGGAATTGCATGAGACTAGTTCCTGGAACCCAACGGCAAAATCTATCCTCCCCTGTTACGAATACGCGCGACAAGAGACAGAGCAGACAGCATAGGCGGATGGCGTTCAGCACGACGGTGGAAAAATTTGAGTTATATGGTACACCGGAGAGGATACAACGAGACCCGCAAAACAAAAGATAGCAGAGGCGCAATCATTGAACAAGGTGAGCCGAGAAGGAAAAAGAAAAGTCACGCGAGTCAAATCAAAAGTAGCGCTACACAACAGGGAGCTCTTTAATACCATCGCGGCAATTTTCCCGGACTAGTGACGTTCGGACTCTCATACAAGAGTCCCCGTCCATACAATCCCGCTGGACTCTCCTGCGCCGCCCTTGCACCCAGTCGCGCAAACTCTTCGTCGAGCAACGTTCCCGGATCATGCGGATCAAATATCCTTGACCCAGGCGTACGGAACGGGGACTCGCTCGCTGAGGCTGGGGTTGGGAACACGAGTTTCTTGGGGGTGACAGGTGGAAAGTGCGTAGGCATGGAATCCCTGTCTCGATCGCGGTGATGGGTCCGCTTGCGCGGTGGAGTGCGGACGTTCTCGGTGTCAAATACGGCGGGGTTTATACCGTCGTCCGGGTTGAAGGTCGTATGCGGGGGCGGCTCGAGGTGTGTCTTGAAGTGTGCGAGACTTGCATTGGGTGTCATGTGGAGGCCTTTGTGGGATAGTGGCGTGCGTGTCGGTGAAAGATGGGTGGTACTTGTTGCACCACGGTTGCGAGGAGGCGTGCTGGGACGGGGTGGGGGAGTTGATGGACGAGGATAAGACGTGGTGGTCGCTATTGATGTGGGCTCAGGAACGACGGTGGGCGCAGGAGGTGGACGTTGCTGGCTGGTCGGCTTTTTCTTGGGTCTTGTACGCCGGTCGAGCGTCGGAGATACCGACACGGGTGGGAGCGGGCGTGATTTCTGCACCAAAGTCAAAACCGTGTACCTAGACACACGATCAAAACGCTTACCCTAGGTGGCGTCTTGTGAGGGGCGATGATTTCCATCTGCTTGCCCTTGCCCTTGTCGACCCGAGCTTCTTCGAGCTGTGTGACGTCTGGTGAAGCTGACCCGATCTGCACAGTGTCACCCTGTGGATGATCTTCCGAGAGAAGCTGTGGACTAGATGAAGACCCATTGTTTGGAATTAATTCAGGAAGGGACGAAGATGGCGGCACGGGCGAGGTTTGAGGCACGTCCGAACTCTTGGTGGTGGACGAAGGCAGAGAGCCTCCTGCAGTAATCCGTGCGTAATGGGATGTTGGCGGAAGCGGAGGAAAAATGACTTCCGCAGGCAGTTGTGTGCATTGTTCATAATACGGCTGGTGGTGAACCGACGGACATGGAGGGAAAATTGGGAGGAAGTGCGTGGTAGGAACGAGGGGAGGTAACATGGCGCCTGGGAATGGCGCAGCAACCATGGGTGGCATAGCAGGGGAGCTCGTCTCAGCGGAGGAAGCCAGTTCCTTCTTTGGCCGTTTCGTTTTTCGTCCCGATGTGGCATCCTCTGCGGGACGCTTCTTTGGCGGAGGTTTCTTCGCCGCCGCGGCTTGTTTATATTCGGCACAGAACTCTTTCCTAAAGTTGCCGTTGGCGAAACACTCGAGGTCACAGTCCCAGATTGCCCATTGCGTCCGACCAAGACTGCGGTCGCGGGGCGCTTTGCGGAAACAAACGGTCGTGGAGAGGACATGTCGTATCGAGTTCATCCAAGTTGCTTCGTTTCTTTGAAAGTAAGGATAAACGATGGTGATCCACTCGTAAATCTCTTGTAGAGTCAGCCTGTGCTCTGGAGAGGAGAGGACTGCCTGGCCGATGAGGGCGGCGTAGGAGAGTTCAGGTTTTTTCTTTGAATAAGGGCCAGGAGGGAGTGTGTAGGGTTGTTTATCGTATTCATCTTCGTCTAGAAGAGGACCCATTGGACCTGGTGATGATACAATATTGACGATGCGCTTCGTGGAAGGTGTCGCGAAAGGGGATGAGCGCGGGGGAGAAGAGGAAGGGAGGGGCGACTTGTAGTAGTTGTTTCTTCGTGGCGTGAAGAGATCCGCGTCCTGTGATGCAGATTGGGCAATACTTGCCGTGCGTGAACGCGTCGGGGTAGGAGAGAGGGGGCGGGCAAAGGAAGTCTATGAGGAGGTCAGCGTGGAACCAAGCGAGGTAGGCAAGAGTAGGGAACCTTCTTGTGACGCGATGGGGGTTCAATAGAGTCATAATCTCTATAATACTTTCGATGTTGTGGTGTAACGGGGGGAACCGAGATGGTATAATTTTGCGGCGCGTCCTGTGAAAGAAAATATGGTGAACAGCGACGTGGCATTCGACACAACGGACCTGTAGGACGGAAGAATCGGATTGATCAGAGTCCGGGACGCGTCGCGAATCGCGTGACTGCATGAACGCATCGAGGCTAAAAGACGGGCGAACGGGTGATGGGGAAGGGGGAGGGCGATCTTTTGTTTTGGCCTTCTTTTCGCGTTTCGCGCGGCGACTCTTGCGCTCGAGGATCATTTCCATGCTGTCCATCTGCCTGAGGGGCATCGTGGGCTCGACGGGCTCTGATTTGACGGGCGTGGACGGGGGCGGTGTCTGGGAAAGAGCTGGTGCGGTCGGGCGAGACAGCGAGCGCGTTCTGGACGCTCCCCGGGCACAAATTTCTGGCTGCTGATCCACAGGGAAAGAACGCGCCGCGCTGGGATCATGCTGGGTGAGGAAAAGACGCATCTGGTCGCTGTGTCGCAGGAGGTCGTCTCTGGTGAGTCCTATCGAGTGCAAGACCTGAGAAATTGGAGAAACAACAGACTGAGCCATACAAAAAGACAGAGAAAAAAGATAGAAAAAAAATAAGAAAAAAAAAAGTTGAGGTCGTCGTCGTCGTCGCGGTCGACGTTGAGCAAGTACTACTAGTAAAACAATGTGTCACGCTTTAATTAGTTGTCACACATATGTCACACTTCTCTTGCACAGTCCAGTCATGGTGTATCACAACCTCAAAGGTGCGCTCGTCGTCGTCCGTCGCGTCAACCTCCCCGCTCACCGTCGCGCCCAGCCTTGATCAAGGGAATACGAGCATGCAAGGTCTGCTATCGTCGTCGCCGTCCTCGATGTCCTCGCTCACCCCGTCCAGACCGTCGCAGACGAACGGGCACTCATCCAGCAGGAATCCGCCGCTATTCGGGCCTCCTTCAGGGAGGAGGACTCGTATGCTCGCCACCACAACATTGCAAAGCTCCTCTACATACACATGCTCGGCTCACCAGCCCACTTTGGCCAGATTGAATGTCTCAAGCTCGTCGCGAGCCCCCGCTTCACCGATAAACGTCTCGGCTACCTCGGTATCATGCTCCTCCTGGACGAGAACCAAGAAGTGCTCACCCTCGTCACGAACTCGCTCAAAAAGTATGTCGTTCTTCGCTTTGCTCCACTCCGCACTCTGACCGACGCTCCAGCGACTTGAACCATTCCAACATGTACGTAGTGGGCCTCGGCCTGTGTACATTCGCCAACATAGCTTCGGAAGAAATGTCTCGCGACCTCGCAAATGAGATCGAGAAACTGCTCGGCTCAAGTAATACTTACATCCGCAAAAAGGTACCATCTCGTTTCATCCTCTCTGCCCTCTCATTCCCCATCATTTTTCAGGCGGCCCTCTGCGCCCTGAGGATCATTAAAAAAGTCCCCGATCTCTCCGATCACTTCATCGCAAAGGCCAAGACCCTGCTCACAGATCGCAATCATGGCGTTCTCCTCGCTGCCATCACCCTCGTGTCCGAAATATGTCAGCAGGACGAAAACGCCTTGGACGAGTTCAGAAACGTTTGTCCTCCCAAATCTGGTCCGTGGATCACCTGATCCCTCTTCACAGGCCGTTCCTCTCCTGGTCCGCAATATGAAAGCTTTGGTCACCACTGGATACAGTCCGGAACATGACGTATCAGGTATAACGGACCCATTTTTGCAGGTCAAGGTCCTCCGCTTGCTCCGTTTTCTTGGACAAGGCGATGTTCGAGCCAGCGAAACCATGAACGACATCCTTGCTCAAGTGCGCCACTTCTCACCATAGCTGGGCCTGCTGCTAAACTACGTAGGTCGCTACGAACACCGACTCCACGAAAAATGTTGGAAACTCCATTCTCTACGAAACCGTCCTCACCGTCCTCGATATCGAAGCGGACAGCGGGCTTCGCGTCATGGCCATCAACATCCTTGGTAAATTCCTCAGCAATCGCGACAACAACATTCGGTATATACCCTCCCGTGTCCAAAAAATCTATTTCATTCATCCCCTCGTAGGTATGTGGCTCTCAACACGCTAAACAAAGTTGTCTCGATGGACACGAATGCTGTACAACGTCACCGAAACACCATCCTTGACTGTCTTCGCGATGGTGATATCTCAATACGACGTCGTGCCCTCGAACTATCATACGCACTCATCAATGAACAAAACGTTCGCGTGCTCGTTCGAGAGCTTCTTGCCTTCCTCGAGGTCGCAGACGACGAGTTCAAGACAGGGATGACCACTCAAATATCTCTTGCTGCCGAACGATTTGCTCCAAATAAGAGATGGCATATCGACACTGTGTTGAGGTCCTTGAAGCTCGTGAGCACCATCCTCTTCGAATTGGACGCCTACCGACAACCATTAGGCTGGCAACTTTATCAGGGAAGATATACTGTCAGCCTTTATACGTCTGGTCGCCCATACCCCCGAATTACAAGCTTATACCGCGTCCAAGTTGTACACTGCCCTACAAGCTGATCTCTCGCAGGAATCACTCACGCTTGCGGCGGTCTGGGTCATTGGTGAATACAGCGAGGTGCTCCTCGAGGGTGGGATCATCGATGAAGAGCAACCCAAAAACGTGACTATTCACCCTCGGTAGTAATTCGGCTGCTCTCATCCGTGTTCTTCTACAGGCGACCGACAAGGACATCCTTGATCTACTCCTCTCCGCCCTCGATTCACCTTATGCTGATCATCTTATCCGCCAATTTATTCTCGGTGCCATCACCAAGATGGCGTCACGTCATACTACTACTGCACCTCAACAAGCGCGGATCGGGGACGTGCTTGCTCAGTACACGACGAATCCAGAGTTGGAGTTGCAGCAACGTGCAGTGGAGTATGCAAGCTTGTTTACGTTGGGTGATCTCAAAGTCGGCGTGCTGGAGCGAATGCCACCTCCGGAACTGAAAGCGACTGTTATGGACACTGGTGCGCCACACCGTTCTCTGAAGATCGTTTGCACACCTGACGCTCTTATAGTCAGCGAAAACAAGCCGGTAGGTTCTACGAAAGGAGGAAGAGAGGTATGTATCTTGATTCCGTCGTCGTCCGTATTCATGTCGTACGCAAGGGGGATCTTCTCGGCGACGATATCACCTCTCCTATGCCCCAACCCGCAGTGCAGAACAGCCAAGATCTTCTCGCAGAGATCTTTGGAAGCAGTACACCCGCCACGTCACCTCGACCCACGTCTGCCACATCTCCGCAACCCCAGAAGAGCAGCATTCAGGACATCCTTGGACTCTTTGATGCTTCTCCCAGTCCTGCCTCCCCCGCGCCTGCACCAACGCCATCGGCAACGTCGCCGGCGTTTTCGATGCCTCAAACGCAAGCACCACCACCGGCCCAGCAGCCGCCATCGACAGCACCCCGGCTGACGTCCTACACGGCCTACGACAAACACGAACTCAAGATCACGTTGACGCCGCAAACGTCCGCTACACGCCCGGGCGTCATGAACATCATGGCGCGATTTCAAGTCTTGGGGACGAACACGGTCACGGGGCTGCATTTCCAAGCGGCCGTGCCCAAGGTGAGTTTTTCTTGGGGTTGGATATCGCGTCGGTTCGTGTTGACCTGCGCCCGACGCAGACGCAGCAGCTGCAGATGCTTCCCATGACGAATTCGGACGTGCAGCCTGGAGCGACGGAGACACAGCAGATGCGGGTGATCGCGCCGCCTGGGGTACGTTTTCGCTTCTTCTTGGTGGACGTATCTGACGCGTTGACACGTATTTTTTCAGTCGAGCGTGCGGCTACGATTGCGCGTGGCGTTTACGCTTGCCGGTCAAGCGATACAGGATCAGGTCGATTTCTCGGGGTTTCCTGCTGGGCTGACTGGGTCTGGGTGAGGGCGGGGGATGCGAATATATAGATACGTACATACTATACATACTGGGACTGGAGCTTGCATGATTCTATCTGAACCAGCATTGCTTGTTTGTACAAGACAACCGTCATCTCAGCATCAGCATATTGGTCTGGTTGTCCACGATGGCCTTTTCGACTCTTTATACCCTCCCTCTTGGTGTTGCATTCAGTCAACAGCTTGGGATCTCGAAGGCGATTCGCCGTCGTTTTCCTAAAATGCTCACGTAAAAAACCCAGGACCTCCCTTAATATCCCTTGCGCGTTGGATCACATCGGTACCTCCGAACAATCGCTTGTCCAACAGGAAATCGCTACCAACTTCACAATGGATGCGCATGGTGGGCAAGACAGTTGTGCGCAACTAGAGAGTGGCGACGCGATCGTCTCCCGCCTCGCAAAGCAAGGCAAAGTTCCATGGTACAGCAAACCAAACCCTTGACTCTTATACTTCTTGATCGCTCCGACCTGTCTCGCAGTGGACATGACGAACGGGCAAATGTTTTTTTCTTGTGGCATTCATTCTTCGTTTCATGACGGGGAGAAACGCTTTTTTCGGCATCCCCCTTTTTTTTTGAACTCCCCGCAAGCTGTTCCCTCATGGCTCGACTGTACGGAGTTCGTCCTCGTTAGCGAGCCATCAGGGATTGGCCCTAAGGATAGACTACCATGAGCCTCGGTCCGCGGCACTGGGTCTCATGGCTGCCATGTACGCTCTGGGTTGTTTTGCTACCGTTCCGTTTTGTCCACCTCTGTTGTCGATAACAACAACGATGTGTTTCACACCTCAATATATTGAATCGCCGACTTCTTGAATGGACAGGCACTGACTTGTCTCAGCCAGAGAAACTCGACGCGAGATGTTCCCACCCCCATGGCGAGACATATTACATAATTGGTACGTACTAGGCCACATCTTCATCTGTTCTCCCGTTGTCTGCTCATTATCAATAAGTCATCGGATCGATGATTAAGTTGCTGGGTTAGTATTATATCATGTAAGAAACCATTGGAAACGCAAAGGAATTAACCATCCTGGACAGTGGAATGGTGTTAGATACTGCGTGTAGGTCGCTTTCGAGGCCGAGGATCGAGCTGTGGCTATGTCAGGACCTTTGGAATTGACCCCTGTCAGCCATACCCAGTGTCAGCCTCCTTCGTTGGCTTTCAACGACAACCCATTTCTTAGACGCCTTGTGCTTCATACCTCCTCCTCACAAAAAAATACGTTTCCAGCCATGACCGACGACTACCCGAGAGTACCACGAAAGAATCCCAGCGGGGACGACCCCAAGATGATTGGGCTCTGGAAGGTGGGCAGAACGATCGGCAAAGGCAGCTCAGGTACGTCGTCACTCGTCCATCATCTCTGCTTCGTGTCCACATGCTGCACAGGCCGCGTCCGGATCGCACGACACGCCAAAACGGGGCAATACGCCGCCGTCAAGATCGTCTCCAAACAACATCTCCAAAACCCCGCTGGTCCCAACGCCAACGCCGCCGCTATCGTCGCCCGTACCACGACCACGACCAATCCAAACGCCAACGCCAACACCACCAGCGCACCCGCACCCGCACCCGCACCCGCACCCGCCGACACCCCCGAACACATGCGTCTCAGCATCGAACGCGAAATCGTCATCATGAAACTCGTCGAACACCCCAACGTCATGCGTCTCTATGACGTCTGGGAAACCTCGTCCGAGCTCTACCTCATCCTCGAATACGTCGAGGGAGGCGAGCTCTTCGACTACCTCTGCACCCACGGCCGTCTCGCCCCCACCGAAGCCCGCGCGTGCTTCCAGCAGCTCGTCGCCGCCGTCGACTACTGCCACCGCTTCGGCGTCGCACACCGTGATCTCAAGCCCGAGAACTTGCTGAGGGACGCTCACGGCAACATCAAGGTCGCCGATTTCGGGATGGCGGCGTGGCAAACCGGCGCGCGCGGCGGGTTGTTGCAGACCGCATGCGGGAGCCCGCATTATGCCGCGCCCGAGGTGGTCATGGGGCGCGCCTACGACGGGCGCGCGTCGGATATATGGTCGTGCGGGGTGATCTTGTATGCGCTCCTCGTCGGGCGGTTGCCGTTTGACGACGAGGACTTGAAGGCGCTGTTGGACAAGGTCAAGGGTGGGCAGTATGAGGTGCCCAAGGCGGTCGAGTCGGACGCGCGGGATCTCATCGAGCGCATGTTGCAACGCGACGTGGACAAGCGGATTACGATGCCCGATATTTTGGTGCACCCTTTTTTCGCGTCGAGCGAGCCGACCGCAGTCAACAGGGATATGCCTGACCTGGATGCGCTTGCGAAGCCGATATCTGGAACGGAGATCGACGAGGATATCTTTGCAAATTTGAGGACGCTGTGGCACGAGACGCCGGAAGAGGACATACTCGAGGCGCTCAGGAGCGACGCGCCCAACTGGCACAAGGGGGTTTATCATTTGCTGATTCAGTATCGGAACAAGCGTTTGGAGGATTATGACGAGGAGGAAGAAGTGATGGCGAGAGCAAGCAGAAAACGCAGTCGGAAGGCGTCGTCACCGAGCAAGGATGCTGACCAGAGCAATCGGGGTATGGTGCGTACGACGTCGCAGGCTACAGATCTTGGGCGGTCACCCTCGACGTTGCCGCCCCGCGCAGCTCCACCGACGCCTCGACGAGCGGTACGCTGGAATATGGTCGAGGAGCTTGCGCACCTCGGTCCTCCGCAGATCGTGTTACAATCACCGACGCCGCCTAGACCAAGCACGATGCATTCGCCTTCCCCTTCGCGCTACTCGACGACCCTGTCGCCCCTCTCTCCAAATCTTCCCGCGCTCCAGATACCGGACGTCAAGGATGACAAGATGCAGCTGTTCTTTCAGCAGATCGTTGAACATCTCAATGCGATGGAGATACGTGCTGGCATGGCCTCTCCGCCCGTCTCTCCACAGATACCGTTTGGGCCACCGACTACCCCAGTCACGAGCATAGAGTTTGAACGACAGCGACGACAACTCGCGTACGATCTCAACAGAGCATACAGCCCCAGGGATCCGCTCGGTCCACTTTATGGTAGCACCTCGTCAAACGTACGACAAGCGTTGTCTGTCCACACCAGTCAATTCGGCGAAGTGGACAAGGAGAACGGACATCCGCTGGGGGTCAATACGTTGGGTGTCGTGAAGAAATCGTCGTTGCGGAACAACGACGCGAGTGCACGGAGACAGCCGCTCCGAGTGCAAATTGTAGAGCCTTCCCCGCAAAAGCTGAGACGGAAGAAGAGCCTCGAGATATCGACGCCGACGATGGCGGTGTCGCCGGCGTGGTCGGACAGCTCGTTCACATTACCGTCGACGCCGCGACGACGGTGGCTTGGGAACGTGTTCAAGTTCAAGCCAGCGAGCTATCAAGTGTTGTCTGTGCACGACGCGTTTACGAGCCGGGAAGAGTGCCGGCGCTTATTGGTTGGGATCGGTGTCAAGGTCGTCCTCACGCTCGCTGAGGGGAGTGGGATTCTCAAGTGCCGGTTCGACGAGATCAGGGATCCTACATTGCTCAAGGCGGTACGGTTTAGGGTGGAGGTGCGAGAAGCGACAGCACAACAGTCGAGGGCAGGTTTCCAGGTCGCGTTGCAACTGATCCAGGAAAAGGGCGCATCATCAAGTTTTCAAATTATATGCCAGCGTTTGAGGAGCGTTTGGGAGTTGGATTTCGTTCGTTCGCCGATGGGGGTGCATAGTCCAACGTTTAGTCCGCAGACGACGGACGGAGGGAGGTTTACGGAGGTGATGGTGTATCCCGATTAGAAAGCATCTGTCTTTTTGTGTGCAAGATCTGAAAACGTATCTATCCGACTCACTTTTGGGTGAGTGAGTGCTAGAGTGGTGCTACAGAGAGCAGGTTATATAAGGTCTTCATCGACACTCATTTCCTGATCATTGTATAGCGAAGGGTGTCTGCCAGGTCTGGACACGACGACCATTGTGAGATTGGTGCTAGATATGCGGATAAACCGAAGGGTGTTGACATATGCGACCTCTATTTGGTCCCACTGGCGAAAGAGTTCGACGTTGGGCTCGTGGGTGACATCTGGGACCTCTTTAAATGGAACACATCAAGTCCTGCCAGCTGGCTAAAGGGACGCGTCCGACGCACCAAAGCCAGTCCTGTATTCCTCCGTCTCTCTCAGTTTGATCTCCTCCAGTTTCGTCTCTTTTGTGCTCTTTGGTCTGCCCTTGCGCCGGGCCGCGCGTTCCTGCTCCAGCTCGTCGTCGTGCCGGGTAAGCCACACGTCCCGTACGAGGGCGTGCAACGCTTCCAACGTCAGCACGCCTTCGGGGGGCAACGCATGGAAAAAGAAGCCGTACACGTCCGCTAGTTCCCAGGTGGGTCAGTGCGAATCGATGAGAGCGCGATGCGATAGTGTGTACCCTTCGAGGCGTGTTTTTGGTGCCGCTTGGCGGTCGCTTGGGCGATTTTTTGTGTTCGGAGCCGCGTGCGAGCGAGTCGGGCTGCTTTTCGAGAGTCTGGGTGGAATATTTTTTCTTTCTTGGTGGATTTGGATTTGGAAGGACCGACCATGGTGGTGGTACAGGCGTGTGAACAGAACAGCAGCGGCGACCGGTTGAGGCGACAAACATTGACATCGACAAGACCTTGATCTGATCGGTCATCGTCGTTGAACTACCTTGCAGGTTGGCTGTCCACTTGGTACAACCACCTTGGGTTCGTGGAGGGCCTCAATGAAGCCATTGTCCTTGAGCGAGAAGCCCTTGGGCATCCACCCCATGGACAACCCGATCGGTCAATATCGTTGAGCAACCTTGCAGGTTGTCTTTTCGCTCGGTACGACCAGCTCAAGGTCATAGAGGACCTCAATGAAGCAATTGTCCTTGAGCAAGGAGCCCTGTGCCCTCGACCACAAGGTCACCCTGATCGCTCAATGTCGCTGTACAACCTTGCAATTTCTCTCTCCACACGGAAGACCTCGGCGAGGCCATCGTCCTTGAGTTTCAACCACAAGGTCATCCTCGTCGGTCAGCCGCATTGAACAATCTTGTAAGTTGCCTCTGTCATCCGTTCGAAAGGTCACAACAGTTGGAGGATAAGGAAGAGGTGTTCATTCTCTATGCTCAAATGGTAGATCACCCCCTGGTTATTTCTTCCAGTGATATTTCAGCTGTCAAGGTATGGATCCATGTGGCTGAACATTTTCAACATGCGAGGACTCTTCTCGCATATGAAACCTCCCTCCACTTGCTCACTCAACATCTTGCCACTCTACCGTCGTTGCTCGCCATCTCCCCATCCTGAAGGATCTTTCATCCTCGCCTGCTGTAGATGCATTCTCAGCTTGTCTCAGAAACTCTTCCCCCGTCAAGGCAGTCAAACTTCTGGAACAGGGTCGTGCCCTCTTTTTGAGTCAGCTCACTCGCCTCCGTTCTCCCCTTGACGATCTCATTGCATCTGACATGGCAGGAAAGCTGTTGGCTGACCAGTTCACACGACTTGCCTCACAGATTCGCCATGCCTCCGATTTGCCTGGTCCACATCAGCACGAGCATCTGTGTCGCCTTACCTTCGAGATGCACAGAGTCATCAGTGAAATTCGTGGTTTACCTGGTTTCGGCAGATTTCTTCAACCGCCTCTCTTCGCAGATCTCCAACGTGCCACCAGCGAGGGACCTGTTATCATTGTCAATGCGAGCCAGTACGGCTGCGACGCCCCCGTCGTCTTGCTCGATCGCGATCCAGTTCATATTCCATTTCAGGTTACTCAGGAATCCGTTCGCGACCTAGCAAACGAACTTCATATGTGCAACGAAGGTCGACGTGACGCCGGCGCTCGCTTTTTTTTTTTTTACGGAAACTCTGGGATCATATCGTTTCACCTGTCGTCGAGTTCCTTCGTACATGTTGTCCTCCTCACTCGCGCATTTCGTTGTGTCCAACTGCTAATTTTTCTCTGCTACCCTTGCATGCTGCTGGTCCGTACCCGAAGGATCAACGAAATCTGCCTGAACTTTACATCTCATCCTACGCTCCGACTCTGACCGCCCTTATTCGTGCTAGACAGCGCGACCCATTGACCATAAAGAAGAAATTCGCCACGATCTGTCAAGCCAACGCTGTTGACCAAGGGCCTCTACCTTCCGTAGTAGCTGAACTAGCCAATGTTGATCAGCTCGTCGGCAAGGTCGCCACTTTCACGTGCCTAGTTGGAGAGGAGTCTTGTATATCTAGAGTTGTTGAAGAACTCGACCGTAACGAATGGGTCCGCTTCGCATGCCACGGTCTTTCAAATCAGCAACAACCGTTCGAGTCTGCGTTTGCGCTGCGCGACGCACATTTTACGATCGAACGCCTGACCGGCTGCGATTTGAAGAACGCCGAATTCGCGTACCTTTCTGCGTGTTATACGACCGTCGGAGACGAGGAGGCCCTGACGAGGAGATCCATCTCGCGTCGGCGATGCAGTTCATCGGATTTCGTTCAGCGATCGGCGCGATGTGGGCGGTGGATGACGGTGAGACGAACAAGATCACGTCGGCGTTTTATAAATACATGGCGAACGGGTCTGGTCATCTGGATCACACGTGCGCGGCTTACGCGTTGTGCAAGACGATACGCTCGTGGTAGTAGTAGAAACTCCGTTGCGACTGCGTTGTCGCCGGGCCGTGTAGCGTCATCGACAACGCCTTTTCGTGGTGGTGGGACGTCGCGGCTGCGTCTTCGCCGTCGCCGTTGTCTTGGTGGTGATGGCACCCTTGCAGCTGCGTTGTCGCTGTCGCCGTCGCCACTGTGTCGCGTCGTCGTCGACGACCTTGTCGTGGTGGTAGGAAGGCCGCTGCGGCTCCCTCGTCGGCGTCGTCGCTGTCGCGTGGTCGACGACGACCTGGTCGTAGTGGTGGGACGCTGCTGCGGCTGCGTCGTCGTCGTCGTTGCTGTGCCGCGTCGTGGCGGTAGGGACGCTGTGCGGCTGCATCGTCGCCGTCGCCGTTGTCGCGTTGTCGACGACGACCTGGTCGTAGTGGTGGGACGCCGCTGCGGCTGCG
Organism: Boletus semigastroideus; assembly: GCA_038090295.1. Taxonomy (NCBI): domain Eukaryota; kingdom Fungi; phylum Basidiomycota; class Agaricomycetes; order Boletales; family Boletaceae; genus Boletus; species Boletus semigastroideus. The sequence goes on along the minus strand of JBBPMK010000397.1, from coordinate 5,862 downwards.
TCGTCGTTGTTGCTGTGCCGCGTCGTGGTGGTGGGGACGTTGTGCGGCTGCGTTGTCACCGTCGTCGACGGCAACATTTTTGTTGTATGTGGCCGCCGCCGCGTCCTCGCCGTTGGGGCCGTCATGATGGTGGGGACGCCGTTGCGGCTGCGTTGTCCCCGTCGCTGTCGTTGCTGGGCCGTGTCACGTCGTGGTCGACAGCCTTTTCGCGGTGGCAGGGACGCCGTTGCGGTTGCGTCATCGCCGTCGCCACTGTCGCTGTCATGTCGCGTCGACGACGACGACCTCGTCGTCGTAGTGGTGGGACGCCGTTGCGGCCACGTGTCGCGTCGACAACGACGACTTCGTCGTGGTGGTGGGGACGCCGCCGTGGCTGCTACGTCGTCGTCATTGTGGTGGTGAGGACGCCGCTGCGGGTGCGTTGTCACCGGAGGTACTGTGACGTGTCGCGTCAACGACGAGGACGACGTTTTCGAGGGTGACACCGCCGCGGCTACGACGTCCGAGTCCTGGTCATGGTAGTGGCTACGTCATCGACAATGACGGGAGCCCAGTGGGGACGCCACCGCGGTCCTAGTGGTGGTAGCGACTGAGGTGGTGGGGGCGCCGATGCCGTCGTCGGCCGTGGTGTTGGTAGCGGGGGAGTTTTGGCTGCGTTGTCGCTCGTCCTGCCGCGTCGACGACGACGTGGTGGTGGTGGTGGTGGTGGTGGTGTGACAGCAGTGGCGTCGTCGCTGCGACGCGGATCATGTGACATGATCACTCACGAAAACCACTTATGTAATCTAATATTTGTTTTTCATTGTTGCCCCTGTCATGTCCGCCCCTCCGAAAAGTCACACATGATATTCCCGTCGACCTGACTAAAATGCAGCTGGCCAGACAGCGACTATCAGCATTGCAGGAAGAGTTGACGGGCATTGAAGAAACTGAGGTTGAAATGGCGGAGATCATGAAGCACGTCGACGCCCTACAGGGTATTCTTGGCAGTACAAAGAAGCTCGTGAGTTGAATCGTTAAAGGATTTCGTGTCTCTTATCTCAAACACCTATAAGAAACTTTCGTTTTCCTCAGTGTCGCGATCCCAACTCACAGAGATAGGACTGAAGCGAATACCTTTCCTGCTGAACGACGTTGCATTGGATGCGCGCATCGCAGCTTCGTCTATTGATTCGAAACACACAGATGCTCTTTGCTTGCAGATCACTCGAATCCATCGCTCAACAAGTAAGAGAGTAAGTTTAACTCGGTCGCACATTACACATGATGCTTGACTATGTAACGACTGTTCGCAGTTCGAAGCAGGCGCTCGAATGACCTCGATGCCATTCTCTTGACCATTGCCGACATCTCTCTTGACACGAAAGAAAGACTCCCTGTAGCAATCTTCCCAGAGATGCGAATCGCGTCCGGCGATGGCGTGTTGGTGAAGAATACTGTAAACCAGTTTGAAGTGTGGCTCACCGGCAACGTTAATTATGGGGTCTGCACCTATAAACACGAGGCAAATCGCGGTACGACTTGTTTCTTACTCAACGTCACCTTGACAATCTTTCCCAGCTAAGGTTCTTGAAGCATCGCTGGACGATCTTATGATGTACACCAGAAATCGTATCATGCTGGTCGAAGCGAAACGTGATAAGGAAATGTTGATTGATTGTATGCCGGAAGCTACTAGTCAGGCTATCGCTTTGAGCGAGGTAACCGGGTGCGTGTTCAGTTTCTTCGCCTTTGGTGTCACTGATTACCATGTATCTAGAAATAATACTGTTCGGTATTGTTTGTCCGATGGTACCAAATGGATGTTTCAGGCGTACACCAGTGATGCCCAAGGAAACCGCATCTCGTATGAAGGCCCCTTACTCACAATCGTGCAGCCACACCTTGAGATTGGTGAAGACTTCAAGAAAGATGTACGACGCCTCGTGGAGTTATTGTATCATTGGGTATGTCTGGCTCCAAATGCTGAATTGTAACAATAATTGACTTTTTTCCATATATTCACAGCTAAGAACTGATGGTGATATCAAGAATGATCCCCTTTGCACAGTTTAATGTTACTGCGAGTTTGAGTTCCTATCATTCTTAGGTAGATTGGATGTTCTCTCATAGTACTTATCAATGTCCTCAATTTTACAAAACAATCTCACCTCTTGAGTCTGCTGAGGGGGCATCTTAGGCAGCAGTTTTTAAATGGCTCAGGACCATTCAGGACCCCTTCTTTGTCCACAACTAACCTAAGAAGTTCCATGTCCAAGAAGTCCACCCTGCTATTTCCCAAAAAGGGCATGCTTGGTCATGTACATATGTCAGCATCATGTATGTCCTGACAGCAGAAATAATATTTCTGAGTACCTAAGAAATAAATATTTTTTGCAAACTCTAAGTTACCTGATTAAATCATGATGAAATTAGAGCAAAAATGTGGCATAGATCCTGAATCTGTACAATACCAATAAAAAGTGATGGTGAATCATACCATCCACCTTAATTCCCAACCAAAGAGTTGTGCTTGGAGGAGATCCTGCCAGGTCTGGCTCATGTCAAGTGGACCAAAGGTCTATCATTACATTGCAGGACATTCCATTCCTGCCAGGTATACACTGTAGTGTTTGGTATTCACCAATGATCTGATCGTGATGATATTGATAACCTTCAACTATGCTCTGAAGCTGCAGTTTCAGTCATATTTCAGACCCAAATATTACTGCTTAATGGAATATTTTGGAACAGCTGAAAGATGAAATGAAGTGGCAAATAAATGATAATGATACTATCTTCTGAAGCTATTTTGCAATGACTAGGTAGGAGTTTTCCATAGCACAGGTAAGGTTTCTGTTACGAACCGTGCCCCTTTAGCCTGCTCATTTCCTACACTTTCAACTCTTCGGTTTGAACCCAACACGCGACCTTTCTCTTCCCTTTCTTTTTCAGGTCACGTGACCACACAGCCACCTACGTCATTGGTCCAGACCCTATGACATCATCAGTCTAGGCTCTTATCTTTGAACCCTCTTTCTATTATTAGTCCATCACTGCACATGACGTCATCCCTACTGCGCATCAGTCAGCATGACTGTGCATGACGTCAAACCCCTTACCCTAGTGATGTGGACCTGTAGCATTAGTCGCTCTTATCTCTTGATAGAGTTCGAGCTCCATTCAAACCTTAATCGTACTTGTATAAGTAGTCAGTAGTTGACTGGTGATTGCCCCAGTCTAATCCACTTCGTTATTCAGTCATCTTGACTTGAGGCTTAGTGTGAGGATCCATTCTTGCTTCCTACCTCTTTTATTTTCAACTCGCCAGTGACTGAGCGTACACTGCAAAGGGACATCTTCTGAGTGTACAACACTTGGATTAGACTACCTAAGCGCTCTCCCAGACCACAGGGATAAGTGGGGCCTGCCGGAGCTTTCTGCGACTTTATTGTTCTCGTCCCCCGACGCCTATTAGGGGAGCAGACTTGTGATCTGCAGTTTAGAACACCGTTACATATTAGCATATTTCGAAGTTTCTCCCCTTGGAGATTTTACCGCATATCTGTCAAGGGTATTTGCGTAGTGCCAAGCCACATTAGGGGCTGGAAGGCATATATCGAACACTGGTATTCCGTCGCTGCAAACGACGAGGTAGTGCATCAGACTTGCAGTGGTACTGCCTTGTGAAAACCAGTTGTGCACACATACAATATTTTTAGTAGATGAAGTTACCTAGGTTATTGGGGTAATTCGTGTGGGCCACAAACCCAAAGTTTTTCTTTAGCTCTTGCTGCAGGAGAATTAGCTCTTCCGGAATCCTCCCTCTCCCCTCCACATTTACGAAACTGGAGCTTACTATTTCTCTCCCAAACACGCTTCTTATCCCCTTCACCCTCGCAATCCTCCTCTACTTCCTTCAACGTTTCTACGCCCATCTTATCAGAGAAGGCGGAATTTGGTTTGAATTACGCAAAATCAAACCATCGCTTGGCCCAAACCCCAAGGTTATCTGGACCTTTCAAATTCAGAAAGCGGAAGTAGAAGACAAGACCCCTGGTAACAACGTTGCCTGGTAAATGAGAAGCAGGAGAATTGAGAAACATCTTGCTGCCACACATATCATACGCATACCAAAGATCGAATCCCCTCCGGTACCATCTTTGGACCTTCACTTGGTTCGCCTCATGAAAAAGGAAGAACACAGTCCCGATCCCACTTGAATCAACGAATACTTTAACGAACAAGAAGATCGAGCACTCGCTGATCTTACCCCTCCACCTCCCAACCCCATACGCAAAGCTTGGTTAGCCGAAAGACATAGATATCGGCGACAAAGGAAGTTCTATCAAAAGAACTTAAACAAGGTTAGAAAAGAAGATGGTACAGGCTACCTTAGAAACGTAGAAAACCAGAAAAAATTTCCTTTCCATTAAATTTCTTCTTTTCATTCTGGATATCATCACTGCCTCGTCATATATCATTTTTCTTGCCATTTGTTTCATTGCTCTTCACATTCGGCGTATTCGTAGAGAACTCCGCAAGATACAGGAGTTAACAGACGCAGTACGAGCTATTAGGCTTAGTATTGTAAATCGGTTACCAGTAGTAGAAGAGGAAAACCCATCACCAAGGGCAGCCTCGGTGTAATAGAACCTTACCAGTACATGAACAGTAGTGACGAAGAAGTAGAACCAAGAAGATTTGGAACTCCACCTATGCCTAAAACTCCAATCTTCCCTTCGTTTCCATATCCCCAACATCCCCCGATTCCTCCAATGTCGACGTCAAATGACGATCTAGCCGCACAGCTGGCAAAGCTGTTACGAGACGAGAAGAAAGAAAAAGATGACGTAACAAAGAAAATCCTCGACCCAGGGTCATGGGAAGGAGACAAAAAGAAGTTTCGAGCATGGTGGCTCAACCTTACTTTATGGGTCAACGAACAGAAATGGAAGAATGACAAACTGCGGACCATTGCGATTCTCTCCCAATTCAAAGAAAGATCAGAAGGATTCGCCTTCCTCACGTTATGACGCTACATAGATCTCGCCGAGTCGTATGCAAAAGACAGAGATATCCTTCCAATCGGAGATGCAGCATGGCCGAAGTTTAAAGCTTTGGAAAAAGATATTCTCACGTACTTCCAAATCGACATTCTTGCCCATGAGGCGTTAAAAGCAATACAGGTCCTAAAACAAGCGGATGGCCAATCAATAGTGGACTTTATTCAAAAGTTCAAGATCTTACGGATTGACTCCGAGATCGAACCACTATATGCAAAGGAACTGTTGAAGCAAAACATCAGCAGGAAAATCTACTACCAAGCATACATACAATGCGACGTAGATGGATCGGATGTTGATCAGTTGATGGAAGAGTACATAAAGCTTGGAAAGCTGTACGAACACATGAATATTGAACGACCAACGTCGGAAAGGGTACAACAAAAGAAACCAAACCCCTACCAACGTCGATATTATTATCCATCACCGAATGGACCACCGCCTCACAGGTATACAGCCACTGGTACTCAACCAGGTAAAGGAGTGCCGATGGACACATCAGTCCAACAAATCAAAGAATGACCACCAATCATATGCTGGAATTGCAACAAGCCAGGACACACGAAACGTCAATGTCCTAGTCCTCGGCAACAACAATCCAGAGAAATGTTCTTCGATCAGCATGCCAAAGCGTGGTACAGTACCGAACCCCCATCCAATCCCATGCCCTCTTCTTCACAGATTCAGATTGCCGATGAAGAAAAAGATGCGAAAATAGCTGCGATGCAGGATGAGTTAGATGTGCTGAAGAAGGCGGCCCAGGCTTTAAATTAGAGTCGCTCAGAAAGAAGGGGAAACCTTCTGAGCGCATTCCTAT
>JBBPMK010000396.1:0-20503 GCA_038090295.1 Boletus semigastroideus | reverse complement strand
TACCTTTTTATACCTGGATGGTGAGACCCCGTCCGACGGATTACGTCCGTTGCTTGTTTGCTCCGTGCCCGGGAGAACGCGCCCGGCTAGCTGGTGTTGTAAAAACGAAGACCATGAGGTGGCCGCCGCAGGGATAGACTCTCTGGGCTCTGGGTCTGGGCCATGCAAGCTTCGCATAATTGAGCATTTTACGTTGAGTGCTGACACCACTGGCAGGAGTGCGCGTTGTTTCGAGAAAAAAAAACACGTTATTCTCCGAGACGGACCTAAATTTATCGACCAGAAGAGTACTACGCGGCATCGAGGCTGGCTGGTGTCGCATTTCCTGCGGTGCATACGCTCAACTTGCATTGACCTGCGGCGCAGTGTGCGCCGAGCAGATCGGTGGAGGTCGATGAGACGCCAATCCGAACAGACTCGGATGCTACAGTCGCGTCCGATAAGAACGCAGCATGATCACGGAAAAAGTTCGCACTATTGGTGCCGTGATAGCCGTCCGATCATTAGTACAACCTTTCTTCACACGTCATCAACCGGCGTGACCCTGCCTCGATGAACTGGTTGGTGTTCATCGTCCACGACGCGCTGAGCCGGCTAATTAGACCAAACTCGCTCTGAAGATAGTAGCACCCAAATTCAAGAGGCTTATTGACCAGGGTTGGCTCACTTTATCGCAAACCATCGGAACACCTGTGACAAACGGAAGAGTGTGTGGAGCGACGTTTGCATGGAGTCTGCTAGTGGTCAACCTTCGTACACACCGTGTAGCTCCCGTATGACTCCTGCGACACAACAAGAAATCTGCGTGTAAGATGGTATGTGGATGACTCCCAGGTTAACTACATCGCACACCATTTCCGAGCCCGAGGTTGTCCTGCGGACTCCTGCCCCCAGCTCCTGAACGAGTCACAGGCCAACTTGAAGTCACAGCCACGACACATCTAATTATCCACCCAGACTTTCCGCACTTGCCAATATATACATCCGACCGTGGCGACGTACCACGTCCTGTTGATCTAACCATTGTCGACTGCTATGCATCAGAACTTAAGCCGGTATCGTCATTTCTCTTCCAAGTACTCACAAATTCTCAGGAGAAACATTGCGCCCGTGAAACGTCACGTACATGCAGGTAAGAATAGTTGAGTATTATCCTTGTTGATAAACTTACATTCGAGAAAAATCTTAGGGGACGCCATGGGTTATACTCGCCCAGGTGGTCCTTACTGAGTCGCTCGACCGAGGGCGTAACTGTGCAAACAACATCACATCGGTAAGTGCGGGCGAACGTCCCCGTGCCAATGTACTTACCCGTGCTGGTCCCCGACATTCAGACATTCTTTCCAAAAGCATGCGTATCAACGTCAATGCCACCCACAGGCTCTTGGTCAGGTTCCTAGTCGTTTTCTTGGCTCAGCTGTGGTTGGTCGCGACGGGACAAGAACGCATCAGTCGTTCCCCGATAAATGGTGCCAGTGAGCGCAACCGCAGACTTACGGATCGGACACTGTTGTGGCAGTTGACAGTGTCGCGTGCCACGACGAGGGGAACGAGAGAGAAACGACACGGTGCGAACATGACAACGCATATGAATCGATCGAGGCGAGTCACTGAAGAAGTGGGGGTAAGACCTGCCAGTCGAGGTCATTTGCCCGTCCTTTTGTGTCACAAAGATGATCGGTGATCACTGATCACCAACTACGTTGTCATGTTGTAAAAAAAATCAATGCGATTCGTGACAACAGAATTGATTCAATGGCAGTACTCTGGGTTGTGTGCTCTGGAATGGGCACAACTCGGGCATCGATGCAAAGGTCGAGGTGCGAGATGCTATTTTATCAATGGCACAGACAGCCCTGACTCCCTTGGTGCGAGACTAGAGGTTCCAGACGGGATCACATCTCTTGCCAGAATGAGATCTACGGCCAGCGCAAAGACGCGATAAACTCGAGCTCACCTTGTCACAGAGGCGATCCATGTCTGGACTGTGACCGACCAGGTATGGGGGGAGTAAAATCTAGCCGAGTTGCATGTAGATGGTGGGCTCGGTGGATCTGCCCCGTGGCTGAGCACAACGAACGCGGTACGTCATTTTGCATTTCAGAGTCCCAGCATAGGTAAGCCTGTGGTCCGAGATTACCACAATGTGCCGGTTATCTAAAAAATTTGTTGATCCGATGTCATTGACAATGATCGACCATATATGTCACGCTTTGAAAAACGGATTGTCCGGAACCTTGGGACCAGAGAAGCCATCTTTGCGTCATGTCATTTTCACTAAAACTCTGAAAATAAAGATGCCACAACCAGGACACTTGTCCCCACGAAACCGATTCAAGACTTTGATTGGAGACCTCTTCAGAAGCACAGTTCACAAGGCGTCAAAATAATCACCATAATACTCATCCGACGATGTGGAACACCAGAAACAAACCAAGTCCAATTCTTCCACCACCACCACACTATGTATATGATTTTTTTCCACTGCTAAACCAATGAGATAAACCACCCCCACAAAACCCAACTACAACTCGAATCCCATGATCACCTAGACGCTAACGTTGATGGGATTGCAGGCAACATTAACAACGCCGTTCTAAACACTTCGTTGAGCCAACCCACTACAGGAGAAGAAAACAAACACGCACGAAGTTGTTTTTGGTACAACAGACAGTTTGTTGAGTGCAAGAGTTGCCGCTTACCCCAACAACCGAGATGGGCAAGCAGGTGACACCAAGAGAGGCAGTGGTGTCAGCTGCAATGGCAAGAAGGACTTCCTCGAGGCCATATTTATCAACAGCGTTGTTGTACTGCAAGCGATGCCTCAGCATGAGCGCAAACATTAGCGAGAAACGATCCAACTCACAGACTCGGTGTTGCAGCATTCGATACTTCCATCGTTGCACGAGTCACGAGCCTTAAGGTGATAGGCAGACGCGAGGAGAACAAAGGGAACAAGAGCAAAAATGCGAGCGAACATGCTGATTAGGTATGAGTGAGATCGACGAGCGAAAAGCACTGGAGAGAGAGTAGATGAGAGTAGATGAGAGAAGTGGGCGGTGGAACCTGCTGAATCTCGTCGTTCTCCCTACCTTTTTATACCTGGATGGTGAGACCCCGTCCGACGGATTACGTCCGTTGCTTGTTTGCTCCGTGCCCGGGAGAACGCGCCCGGCTAGCTGGTGTTGTAAAAACGAAGACCATGAGGTGGCCGCCACACATCGAAAAGTCGGTACTGGTTAGCCGAGTACTTTTTATTCCCATATGAAGTTAGTGCAGGTTACTTCACACATTTCTGGGTGGTCTTGCTAGCCGTCCTCCAATTAAAACTCTTGACGGTCACCAGTTAGAGGCTGTAAGAGTATCAAACGATAACATGAAGCGATGACGTGATATACAGTCCTTCAGATGCCCCCAGGGATGGTCTCTCAGGACTCTGGGTCGCCGGCATCGGCAGGCTTAGCATACTATAGGGGGGTAAAATTGAGCGTTTACGTTGAGTGCTGACACCATGATCAGGGCTGCACATTGGTGTTGTTTCGAGAAAAATATAAAAAAACACGTCATTCTTCGAAACGGAGCTGAGTTTATCGAGTAAGTACTGTGCGTGGCGCTGAGCGCATGTCCTGCAGTGTATCATACTCTCCCCTTTGCATTGACTCGCGCGTGGAGTTCCACGAGACGCCCGTCGTCAGAACGGATGCTACGGTTTCGGAGGGCAGGATCGCGAGCGTCAACAAGAAAATGAGGTCATTTTGTGCAACATTGTCCGATGGAACGCGCCGTCGTGGCGGAAAATTTTTGCACTATTGGGGCCGTGATAGTCGTCGGATCATTACTTTTGTCAGACTTTCTTCATCCATCGTCAGCCCTGCCTTGATGAACCGGTTTGGTGTTTCGGCTACAGCACAGCACGACGTCCAGGCTGAGCTGGTTAATTAAACTAAACTCGCCTTAAAGATGACAATGTACTCTGGGATCGATAGTAGTAAGACAGCAACTATCCAAGTCCTACTACTAGTAAGTGGCGATGCCCTTGAATCGTTGACGTGGAATGCATCAATGATGATCTGCGAACAACCCATGACCACAAAGCTGTTCTAAAAAAATAAGGCCAAGTAGAGAGCAGAAATACGCAGATATTCACTATTGCCGCAATAGACCATCCGTTCCGAAGAAGTGCATCCACTGTGAATCCCGACGAGCATGAAGGAAGAGCCGCTGGTTTCTCCTCGGCTGGCTAGAATGTATGGCCGCGGTCGTGAGGTCAAGTGAGGCCCGGAAGGAGTTGCCCGCTTGCAGACACACTCACATTAAGTAACATGTCGAGAGGGAAACAGACATAGGGTCGCACGCGGTTGCAGCAGCTGGTCTAGGCATTGCTGCACAGGTTAGGATTCGAGTTTGATCGTCCAGCGCAACAGTCCACGGTGGCTAGGCAAGTAGCCCGGAGCACCAGACATCTACTTCGCAGTTGGCTGCGGAGCCGTTTCACAGCTGAACGAAAGTGCTGTCCGATCCTAATGGAGAGGGGAATACCCAGCTTCAGGACAGCCACAACGTCCGGATGAAGTGAGTGCACCGCCCGTTCTGCCTTCGAGGTTCCAACTCTCGCTCTTGCTGCCGTTCCTGGCAGACCTCTTGCTCTTCGTCTGATTGTGTCTTGGGGAGTGACCGACAGCTTTACAACGTTGGAACGAGATATTGACACGGAGACCTGGGCGTTCGAATCTAACGTTCCGATCACCAAAATGGATGTGATGGTTCACCGCGTGCGGGTGCAACCTGAAATTCGTAAAGCATGAGATTCGGTCGACGAACCACTGTGGGGGAAAAATAAACAAGAGTATCTTTGGTTACCTTCAGACTAAAGCGTCTGCCCGCCCCACGACCACTCTTCCGCCGACCGACCCGAACAAGGACGACCGAGAATCAGGAGAACATGTTGTAGTACCGGGAGCTGAGAGTCATCCAAATAGGAAGGTGAAGCTGGCATAAAACTCTGTGTGCTCGACAAGGGGCGTCCCAAAGTGTATCAAACCGGTAGCGATTGCATTTGTAAATGTGGAGTGGCGTAAAACAGAATGTAGGGCACGGCAGAACGCCAGATATGAATTAGGGAGTAGTCGGCGAGCATGGTATCTTCTTAACCTAGCCCCATGATTGACGCGAGACGGCACTAAAAGAAAGGCCCCATTGGAGACAAGAGATCCTGGATAGTGCCATGGGCATGGTGATCGGAATGGAATGGAGTACGAACGGATTCACGGTGATAATTTTTGAAAAGCGTCCTAAACGTATCCATGACTGAGATTCGTGCGTCTCTTGTGCATTCCTGGGAAGAGTTTCCGAGTGGAGATGCTCAGCTGGTTCCAGACCTGCGATCTTTGCGTCGCTTGACAATACGAATTGTTTATAAGGAGCGGATCCAGAAACACCATCCCTGATGAGATGCTACTGACAAGAAGAAATCTGCGGATACAAGACCTATACGTCTTTCAAATGGTCTGGCTGTGTGTGATGCGATGGTGGTGGTTCGGTCAAGACAGTGGTCATCACATCACGACATTGATCACGCTCAGCACAGTGCCAAATGGCAAACCCAAGTTTTATTCCGACCCTGCCTCAATCCGACATCGTCCAAGCCGCGCAGGTACACCAATTGCGATATCCAAAACCCGTCTCGCTCTGATCTCGCGATGTAGCTCATACAACAAGCTTACAACCCAGCCAGCGCCGGCTCTTCAGACGCCCAACGTCGCCTCCAGCACGAACTCTTCGACATCCAAAAACGATACGAGGCATGGGGCTTGGTCATCCCATTTCTGAACCACGACGACCCCAACGTCCAGTTCTTTGGCGCGCACACTATTCAGGTCAAAATCACCAGAGATTGGTGGGTTCCGCCGACCATACCACGCCGATGCGCTCGACTGACACACACCAGGGACACCTTTCCAGCCGACAACGCGACGTCCCTCCGTGACTTGGTGCTCCAACTCACATCCCACTCGATCGTGTCGGGTAAGAGCAAGGTCGTCCTTCGAAAGCTGTTCGTAGTGGTAATGCGACTCGTTTCACTGCAAAACTTGCACGGCTTCTCGTTCTGACCAATGCTCGCCTGTTTATCGTCTAGATTACGTCGTTGGCGCTCAAGGTCGCTCCGAGTTCGCCGTCGTCGTGGCCAGATTGGATCGTCTCGACGGTCGAGTTCTTGTCTGGCCGTGGTACGTCGACTGAAATTTTGCTCGATTTTTTGTCGATCGTCGCAGAGGAGGTCGAGACAGCTGACTTGATTGGCACGAGCAAGTAAGTATCGCTCGAGCCCTTTTCCGCGCACCCCAGGCCGAATCCCCGCTCAGGATGCAGATGCAACAGACGCTCCTCGATGCTGCACCACTCGTCGTACGGGCAGTGGTCACGATCATTACCCAACCCAGGGATCAAATACGCGTTCGTGAACTAGACTCGGCCCTCAAGTGTCTACAAGCGTGGATGTCTGTGCTCCGCGGAAAGTACGTCACCTCTCATGGGTTCATGCTCGGCGGATTGATGCAACGTTCATGGCAGTGAAATCACGCCACTGATACCCATGTTGATCTCGCTGTTGACACCTCCGATCCCGGAAGCTGACATTGACCCTGAAGTCTTCTCTCCGGCCTCGGACGCGCTGCAGGAAATCATGACGCGTTCTTCATTGGCCGGCGGTGCGGGCTTCATCTCGCTCACGCTTCCTCTGCTCGTTTGGGTCGATACATGGGGACCTCGCATTCTTCAGTCCTGTACGTTTACTCGTCCTCGCTCGCACACGTTCCATATATGACATTCCACAGCCGGAGAAGTATCTGAGCTCTCTCACTCGCTATGCAAGCTCATCGTCACCCTCGGCGACCACTCGAACGCGTACTTTGCCACCAACATCACCTCGCAGCAGCCCGTAGCGAATTCGCCGCACACGCGATCGCAGCTCGTACAGAGTTTTCTTCGGCTGTTGCTGGGCTATACTGGTTTACCTGGGTATTTCGGTGTGGACGAAGAGGAAAGTGAGATGACGCTCGGGTTTTGGTATCTCTTCCAGGAATCGCTCTGGAGCGTCGAGTATGATGCAGGGGACGACGAGGGTGGTGGTGGTAGCGTGCCGCCTCCGGAGGTGGAAGAGGGCAATCGGTTAGCGTTGGTGAACGCGGTGTACGTCGAGCTCGTCAAGATTTTGAGGGCCAAAGTTGCATGGCCCCCTCCGAGCGCATTGAGTGGATGGCCGAAAGGTATTCATTGTTTTTGGACGTAAACGACGCGCGTGTGCTGAAGTTGGTGGGACAGACCAGGTGGACAAATTCCAGGTGTCAGTAGTGTTTGTTCTCCTTTGAAACAACTCTCATGGGTTCCAGTTATCGGAGGGATGTGGGCGATACGCTCATCAACGCGTACGTGACCGGTATTGGCGCGGTTGACGAGTTTGACAGTTCCCAGATACTACATCCTCCGCAACGACATGATGGGATATTACTTGAATGACATCCAAGAACGGCTTGCAAACAGGACCGAATCCAATGGATGGGAGGTAAGGCGTTCTATTCATGTTCTCATTTCGCTGAACTTGCTCGCTCTTAGGAGATAGAAGCTGCCTTGCACTGTATCATGTCTATCCAGGAAGCAGTCCCTCTTGAAGACGACCAACACCTCGCTCGATTGTTTGGACCAGAAGTACTCGGACGCCTACCCACCACGGGCCAAGACAGGATACGACGCACGGCGCTTAGCCTTACTGGTAAGGCATGCTTCCAGTCTTTGTCACGACCTCATGTTTCCCGTATCAAGGAACGTACGCGTCGTGGTTTACTACCCAATCAAACACGAGTACGCCTCCGTCGTCGCCTTCTCTACTCATGAACGCGATTTCGTTTGTCGTTTCTGCCTTGTCTGAGCCGTCGCTCTGTCTTCCGGCTGCGAATGCGCTCCGGGATCTATGTGATGCCAATCGAGGCGCCCTCGCCCCGCACATCGGGGCATTTGCAGAGCTGCATGCGGGGTTGACTGGTATCCCTGTGAGTGGTGATGTGGCCGTACGTCACAGTCTGCTCAGTACTGGCATTGCAGGACACGGAGAAGAGCAAGGTGTTGCAGTCGATAGCGAGTGTGATCCAGGCACTGCCCCCTGAAGACGAGATTCCGCCTGTGCTCGCGATTGTGAGCCCCGTGGTGGAAAAGCTCGAGCAAGTGTTATTGTCCTCATCGCAGGCATGTATTCGCGGTGCTTGTCAATGAAGGAGGTCTGATGTCTTGCTAGCTTCTTGAAGAGGCGCGTGCTGTCGCGATCGTTCAACTCCAGACGGTGTCCGGTGTTGCCAAGGGGCTCACGCGTACTGCGGACTCGTTGTTGATCATTGATGAAACGCCTGCAGAGCGCGCAGAAGCGGAGCGACTGCGACATGCTCGGGACGATTTCAGGATGATCAAACTTCGAGAGAGTTTATTCGCAGCGGTGAGGAGCGTGTTCGAGCTGTGGTCGACGGATGCGAGCGTGTCGGACGTGAGTCGCGTTTTGCCAAGATTTGGATGGCACTGTGTTGATCGTATGCAGGCGCTCAGCGAGTTTGTGCGCTCGATTACATCGTTGCCGAGTGATATCACGTTGTTATCTTTGCCGCCCGGTCCATTGTTGGGATTGATATGTATTGCGTCTCAAAGACAGCTTACGGCGGTGTGGCTCTCGCTGGCCAACATGCTCATTATCCAACTGGATCCGCCTATCATGTTCTTGAACTCGACGTTGAAAACGCCACCGAACGTCGAGGGAATGTCGGTCGTGTCGAACGCGCTACCGGTTTTGCTGCAGACATCGCTGTCGATGCTCGGTCAACCTGGGGCGATGGAATCTGTGAGTGTCTGTGCGGGTGGCAAGCAATGGTACTGAGACGAGGACAGAACCCTGACATTGTACAGGCTTTCTTTGGCTGTTTGGACAGCGTGCGTTTCATATTTGGTCGGACGTGTCGTCGTAATTGACTAGGTGTAGGTGGCCAAACACTTTTTGGCCGTATTCTACGATCTACCACCGGGTGCGCTGGATGCGCTGATGCAGTGTGCGGTCAGCTCGTTGTCGCTGCAAGAGCGGTATTCTCTGGTTGCGACGTGCACGTTCCTGGTACGTTCCGAGATCGTCCCGGTCGGGTACCACGCAGCTCAACGAATGACGTGATAGGAAACGTTGATCCGACGCACTGCGGGAAGCGATGCGCTTGGGGAAGCTGGAACGATGCTCTTTCAGCTGCACGGTCGGCCGATTCTCCGAGCTGTTCTAACGGGGTTTGCGGGTGTCGCGCCGAGGTCTGCGACGCAAAACTTGATCGAGCTCTTGTCGATGATGGCGTCGAAATACCCGTCTGAAACGCGGGAATGGATGAACGAGATACTGTTTACGGTGCGTGCGTGTGAGAAGGTTTGTCGGCGTTGTTTACCGTGTGTGTGGTTGCTAGGATGATTTCGTGCAGTCCAAGGCGACACCCGAAGCCAAGCGGGCATTTGTCAAGGCTGTGATTGGGTAGGTGTTGTTGTGAGATTGTTGCGTACGAGTTGGTACTGACAGTGTCTAGGTCGAGGTCGCCAAAGAGGACGAGGGAGGCAGCGCAGCAGTTTACGCTGATTGCGAGGGGACTGGAGGGGACGAGTTTCGGGTATGGGTCCGTCAGTAGCATGTAACGGTTTCGGCCGAAAAGCGGATTTATAAATAGACGATTCTGATTGGTCAGGTCAGTTGGGACTTCACTCCGGAAGTTGCCGAACTCAAGGCTTTTCGTCAACGTTCTCGTCGTTCCGTCGTCCCGTCGTCCTCGTCGATGATGCTCA
Source organism: Boletus semigastroideus (assembly GCA_038090295.1). Taxonomy (NCBI): domain Eukaryota; kingdom Fungi; phylum Basidiomycota; class Agaricomycetes; order Boletales; family Boletaceae; genus Boletus; species Boletus semigastroideus. Next base: position 10,657 of record JBBPMK010000396.1, on the reverse strand, counting down.
CCATGACTCCCCGAGCTCGTCATGTTCTGCGCTCTCTGCGCCCGCTCACTGCCAGCATGGCCACCGTCGCTCCACGTATCGGCGACACCAAAGTTCCCATGTCGCTCCTCGAAAAGGGCGCGTACATCAACTACCAGCGGATCGAGGACAACCTCGCCATCGTGCGCGAAAGGTGCGCCGACAACGGCTCGTCGTTCACCACAATTCTCGCTGACCCACGCTCAGGTTACGTCGCCCACTGACCTTGTCCGAAAAGATCGTCTACGGCCATTTGGACGATCCTCACCACCAGGATCTCGTCCGGGGGGTGAGCTACCTCAAACTACGACCCGACGTACGTCTGCTTGTTTTGCTCATGTTCGTGCCGTTGTTGCTCACGTACGACCGTCTCTCGTTAGCGCGTGGCGTGCCAGGATGCGACCGCCCAAGTGAGTAGGCCGTTTGAGTCCGGTATGCGCTGACGTAATGCATATTGCATAGATGGCACTCTTGCAGTTCATGTCGGCCGGTATGGACACGGCTGCCGTGCCGACCACCGTCCACTGTGACCACTTGATCGAGGCGCAAGTCGGCGGTGCCAAGGATCTGGCGAGGGCTATCGACATCAACAAGGAGGTGTACGACTTTTTGGCGACCGCGACCGCCAAGGTGGGTTTGTCCATTCCGCGTCGACGTTGCATGCGTGCTGAGACCGATGGGTCGGGCGGGAATCAGTACGGTCTCGGCTTTTGGAAGCCTGGTTCTGGTATCATTCACCAGATCATTTTGGAAAACTATGCGTTCCCGGGTGGACTCATGATCGGGACGGATTCGCACACCCCGAATGCGGGTGGTCTTGGTATGGTCGCGTGTGGTGTTGGTGGGGCGGATGCTGTCGACGTCATGGCTGACATTCCTTGGGAGCTCAAGTGTCCCAAGGTGATTGGGGTCAACCTGACGGGCAAGATTGGCGGTTGGACGACGCCCAAAGGTTTGATTTTCTTTTCTTTTTTTTTGGTGCTGCGTTTGGTGTCGCTCATGGGGTATTCCGTCTAGACGTCATCCTCAAGGTTGCTGGTATCTTGACCGTCAAGGGTGGCACGGGTGCCATTGTCGAGTACCGTGGGTCTGGTGTCGAGTCGCTCTCTTGCACGGGCATGGCTACGATTTGTAACATGGGTGCTGAGATTGGCGCGACCACTTCGCTCTTCCCCTTCAACAGCCGCATGGTCGACTACTTGAACGCGACCATGCGGTCCGACATTGCCCAATACGCCCAACGGTTCTCGCACAATCTCCAGGCGGACGAGGGTGCCGAGTACGACCAGGTCATTGATATCGTGCGTGGCTGTCTTGGCGTCGCGTGTGCTTTCTGACCTGCTTGGAATAGAACCTGTCCGAGCTCGAGCCTCACATCAACGGACCCTTTACGCCCGACCTGGCCACTCCGCTGTCCAAGTTTGCGGAGGAGGTCAAGAAGAATGATTGGCCTCGGGAGCTCAAAGTGGCACTCATTGGCTCGTGCACTAACTCGTCGTATGAGGACATGTCTCGCTCTGCGTCGATCGCCAAGGAAGCTACCGCGCATGGTCTTCAGGTCAAGAGCCAGTTCACCATCACCCCTGGTTCGGAGCAAATCCGTGCTACCATCGAGCGAGACGGTCAGATGAGTGCGCTTGAGAACGTGGGTGGTCTCGTGCTTGCGAACGCGTGTGGTCCATGCATTGGTCAATGGGACAGACAGGACGTCAAAATGGGAGAGGTTAACTCGAGTGCGTCGTTTCTGTTTCGTCTTTGAGGGTTCGTCTGACGCTTGTCAGTCATCACGTCTTACAACCGCAACTTTACGGGTCGCAACGATGCCAACCCTGCCACGCACGCGTTCGTCGCCTCGCCTGATGTCGTGACTGCCATGGCCTTTGCTGGCGACCTGACCTTTAACCCTATGACGGACACGTTGGTTGGTACGGATGGCAAGCCGTTCAAGTTTTCGGACCCATCTGGCAACGAGCTTCCTCCCAGTGGATACGACCCTGGTCAGGACACTTTCCAACCGCCCCCTGCTGACCGTGCTGCTGTTGCTGTCGCTGTCAGCCCCACTAGTGACCGTCTCCAGCTGCTCCAACCGTTCGTGCCCTGGGATGGCACGACCCCCACGGATCTCCCTGTGTTGATCAAGGTCAAGGGCAAGTGCAGTAAGTGAATGACGCTCAAAGGTTGGTGTTGGCGTTGACCGTGTTGGATGACAGCGACGGACCATATTAGCGCTGGCGGACCTTGGCTCAAGTATCGTGGCCATTTGCAAAACATTTCGCGTGCGTTGCCGCGTTTCCATACGAGGGGTCGTTGTTGACCTTGGTTTCAGAGAACTGCTTGATTGGTGCGATCAATGCTGAGAACGGGGAAGCGAACAAGGTCAAGAACGTGATGACTGGCGAGTACGATGGCGTCCCACAGACTGCTGCCTACTACCGCGACCACGGTCTCAAGTGGGTCGTCATCGGTGACCACAATTACGGTGAAGGTTCTTCGCGCGAGCACGCTGCGCTCGAGCCGCGCTACCTGGGTGGTCTTGCGATCATCGTCCGTTCGTTTGCGCGCATCCACGAGACGAACTTGAAGAAGCAGGGTATGCTCGCGCTGACGTTTGCAGACCCAGAGGACTATGACAAGGTGCGACCGCACGACAAGGTGGACATTCTCGGGCTCGAGTCGTTTGCGCCTGGCAAGAATTTGGTGCTGGTTGCCAAGCACGGCGATGGGACCCAAGATGTGCGTCGAGTGGATTTGTGGGGGGGTGTCGAGCGATGTTGACGTCTTTCTCATTAGGATATTCCGCTCGCGCATTCGTTCAACGAGGGTCAGATTGAATGGTTCAAGGCTGGCTCTGCGCTCAACTTGGTGCGTTGTTTTTTTCGAAAGGGGTGTGTTGTTTGCTGACGGTTTTGTTTTTTTGGTTAGATGGCTGCCAAGGCAAGACGATGAATAGATTGGGATGCTCCCTCTTTGATAGGATTTGTTTTTCGCCCGTCGACTCTCGCGTTGTATACAACAGACATGCCCTATTTCTCTTTCTCTCTCTCTGCATCACGGATGTTTTGTGTTTATTATTATCAATGAGACACGCTCGGTTCCTTTTTTTTTAAAAGGTATAAGGTATATTATGCGAGTGGTATCGACGATATGTTATTGTGACAAGAAACGAACCAAAAGAGAGAGAGAAAAGTGGGGGTCTGGCTAGACGTGTGAGGACGTCTCCCAGGTCATCATCGCCGTCGTCGTCGTCGTCGTCATGTCTTTACTCTATTCGTGTGGGCACATGAGATGCGTGAATACCGACGGACAGAGAGTGAGTGAGTGAGCGAGAGAGAGAGACGCACATCCAATCCACCCCTATGCACGTTCTCACGCGATCCCGAGTCCGAGGTGGTACTGATGATGTCGGACGGCCGTGCGAAGCGGAGGGAGATGGGTGCGAGTTCGACCGAGGTGTCGTCGTAGATGGCGGATGCGGCGTGGCGGATGTTGAGGCTGTAAGACGTGAGCACGTGAGACGACGATGAAGGAGGACGGACAGCGCGGGGTCATTGGAAAAGAGGGGACGTACGATGCGAGGAGGGAGTTGGCGTAGACTGCGTGTGTGTCAGGCGCGTCATGGTCGGTCGATCGGTCGGTCTGTCAGTGAGTCAGTGAGTCGGCCAGTGTCATACGAGACGTACGACGTGTTTGGACGAGGATCGTGCTCAGGAATGCGAGCGTGGTCGGTCGCGCGAGGGTCTGTACACAGCAACAGCAGCAACAGCCAGCAAGGGCATGGCGTGGCGTCGAATCCGATTCAAGGTTTGTGAGTCTCGCAAAGGGGGGCCACAAAAGAGGAGAGAGAACGTACCAAGATGAGCGCGATCACGTCGACGAGTCTGCACAGGTCCATTTCAGCCTGCCCACAAAATAGGAAAGAAAGGGAACGCCACGCACGATGTCAGCGCCCCCGTCGCCACCGCAAACATCAATAGCCTGTTCAACACCACTTCGATCCGTCGCGGTTTCCGCGGTCGTCCTCTCCTCGCTAGGGGTGTACCTGCACCCACACCCGCACCCCCATCGGCAGGAGGCGGGGCACGGCTCTGTGCCGCCCATGACCTGAACTTGGAGAGATAATAGGCCATCGCACACGCCGAAAAGGTGTCGCCGAGGATGAAGAGGGCGTTGCCGGCCAACAAAAGGGTTCTGTAGTTGGCGAGGTAAGTCGAAAACGACGGTCTCGAGATGCTGTTACCGCACACGTGAGTGAGTGTGTATGTGTGTCAGCGAAGGCGTACCTGAGCACGGCGGCGATAATGCTGATAGCTGGAAGAGCGAAAAAGGGAAAAACAGGAACAGGGGGTTAGCGGTCATCGGATGTGTGGGGGAAATGTAGCGTGCACGCGCCTGTGCGTGATATGGAGAGCGAAGTCTGGGAGGGTCCATCAACGCCGGACGGCACATGGTCCGAAAAGACGTACCATGAAGACGACGATCCATTTACTCCGGGTGACTGTCGTGTCGATGAGTTTGGAAAGGGGGAGGACGGAACGGAACGGGGGGGACTGACACAACCATATACGCCATGTAAAATACCTAGGTACGTCAAGGTAAGCACGAGGCAGAGGGCAGACATACGCACGTGCGTCAGGGGACAGGCACGTACATGTACACATAGAAATCGATGAAGAGCTGCAGGGTCTCGGGTCAGGGGGCCGTTGATACTGCGGCACCAGGACACTCACCCCGACCATGTACGTCGACTTGAAGGTGATTAACAGAACGTCTTGATCACCGTGAAAAAGGACTCACCGCATACGACCTAAACGGGAGTGCCCTGAGCCCCGCACACGACACGCAGAACGAAACGGAACGCACAACGTCGCCGATTGCAACGCATCCACGTCGGCGAATTTCGCGATGAGATAGTCGTCCATGACCCACATGGTCAACCCTGCGTGGATGGTGTCGAACACCCTGGTATGTCGAGTGAGCGACGCAGGACGAAAAACAAGGGCGGTCTCACACAAGCAACGCAACCTGATCCGACGGTGAGGTGGAGAGACGAGAAGAGAAGGAGGACGCACGGTCAGTTTGAGTCTCCAGCTATCCTGATCGTAGTAGGTCCGAAAGTAGAAAAAGGCTTGCATGCACGTCACCCCGTAGAGTCTATACGATACGTGCGTCGTCTGGGGGCAATGAGCAGCGCTCAAAGGAGGACGTACATTAGACCGAGAAACGTGCCAACGAGAGGACCTCGGGCGAAGGACACTGCGAGGTCAGCTGGACTTGGAGAGGACGACATCGTGAAGTAGATCGGCGAGGGGAAAGCTAAAAAAACCAGGTCTGGATGAACGTCAAAAGGTGGTATACATGGGCGCAGAGTCACCCCGGAAATGAGCGGTTCTTAATTTACCATCGGCGTTGTGCGATGTGAATCCGTTCCAGAATCTAACCGAGTATTTCCTCGGAAACGAACAGTTAGAAGCTTAGATGTACCGTGTACCGTATACAACACCTCTACCGGCGCGTGCGATAGCGGACGCATCGTACAGCCCAGCTGCGGCGTAACACACCCGGTGCTAGTACGAGGACCCGATTATCGGGCACGTCTGGGTGTTGGCAAGCCTTACAGAGCCCACAGCGGTCGCCAGTGATGAATCCACCGGCAAACACGAGTCGTCTCTCGCGATCATAAATACCGCGGCCATCACGTCGAGCGTTCCTTGGATATATTTAACTCCAAAATTGAGCATCCCGTACCGGTATACGCTGTGCGCGCGCGAGGCGTCAGGGGACAAAGAGACGTACAGCCTTGGCCCGAGAAAGCCAACGCGGTCACCATGTAGTATACACTGCATGTGGTCTGTCCGTGTGATCGCCGTTCTGGATTGCAGTACGATGGTCTCTGCGCCGCTACGAATAGAGTGAGTCGGTGTCGTGTCGTGCCAAATTTTGTGGCTGTGCTAACTTGGAAGAGTTGCGAAATTCCAACTTGTCGAGTTGAAAAAACGGACGAGATAAACGGTGCAAAAAGATGCTGAGAAAGACCCGGAGACATTCCTTTTTAGGAAACTTCCCAACTCCACCATGAACAGCAACGTCGACGTTCCACCGCCCCCTTCAAAGAAGAGGAAAACGTCCCCGACACCACCACCACCCCCTCCCGCCCCTCCTCTGCCCCTCTCGACCGTACGTCTCGACATCAGGCTCGGCGGTCCAGACAAGTACGACGTCGACATCGCCCAGCTCGCCAAGGAGTCCGGTCAACGTCCACCAACACCGCCCCCGCCCAAGCCCGACATCAGCGAGAGCGAGGGCGACGACGACACCCATGATGACCAAGCAAAGCCCAAACGAAAAAAGGCATGTATCTTGCACGTCACAACAACACCCGTCATCTGATCCACTTTGCCTAGAAGAAACCAACAACATCCGAGTACTACGACGTCACCGACCCCTTCATCGACGACTCCGAACTCAACGTCGACAACAGAACCCACTTTGCACAGACGAAACAGCAGGGCTTTTACGTATCCAGCGGCGAGGTCGCCTTGATGAAGGACATGTCCGTACCTCGATCCTCCCCGCCCCTCCATCTTCCTCACTCGCCCCCCTGTAGGAGTACACCTAAGAAACCAAAGTCGAGAAAACCCCTGACGGCAGAGCCAGGTCCAAGCAAGCTCGAGGACGGCACCAAGGAACATCCCATCAGTATCCTCGCCGACGAAAAGCTCAGCAAGAAGCGCAAGAACTACACCGTCATCGAGGAGAACGGCAAGAAGCGCAAAGTCGTCGACCTCGTGCGCATACAACCTCCATCATCCTCTCTCGCTCACCACCACTTCTAGCGCGAATTCCACCCCGAGCTCCAATCCGCCTTTGAGGAGCTCAAGGTCGCCATATCCAAAGGTCCGTGCTCGTCGTTATCCTCGTCGTGTACTCATCTCCTTCTCGCAGAGTCTTGGGACGTCAAGGGTAAATTTCCGCCATCGGTCAAGCCAATACTCGCCGACGTCGCCCTCAAGGCCGTCCGTCTCGGCGAGTACGACGAAGACTTTTTCAGTCTCATGCCCGTCTTGTTCCCTTATAACAAGTTCACCATGACCGTTCGTCTCTCCCTCTCTGGCTATCCCGTTCCAACACCGCTGACGTGTCCACCAGAAACTCGTCAAGCGGACCATCTTTCACGACCATCTCAAGATTCTAACCGACCGACAAGAGGAACTCCTCGAACAGCTTGCGGCGCTGACCAAGGACGGCTTCTCGAAAGCCAAGGAAGAATGGGAAAAGAGCGTCGCCGCATGGGGTCCGTCTCACCTCTTCTTTATCTTGCCACCGCTCACGTGTCTCTATCAGAGAAACGACAAGAAAAGGCCAAGGCAGAATCAGAGACGGGCACCGTGTCGACGCCCACCGGCGGTGACACCCATCCGGAAGACGCTGGCACGGCGAGCGGGGCCGATGGCGAGGCCATTTCTGGGCTGACCAAGCAGGACGGCTCGAAAGACGCGCATCCTCCCGCCCAAAAGTACCGCTTGACCGAGGCGATGAAGGCGATCATTTGGCAACTGGTCATGCTGAGCAACGAGTGCTGTCGGTTGGAGAACGAGAAAAAGTGGGTTGCTCTTGCTTGTGTTGGTGTCGCGTCTCGCTCACGGCGAACTGCAGTGAATTGGAGGGGAACAATGCGCAGGTGAGCGAACAGGGGACACGCAAGATACTGTACCAGAAGGTGAGCGTGCGAGCTGTGCGCGTGCATGCAGACGCTGAATGTTGCCGTGACAGATTGTGGTTGCTTTTCCGACTGGATGGCTCAATTCAGGACAGATATCGAGAGAAGGTGTGTGCGACATCGCTTCTGCCGAGTTCCGTACGTCTGACCATGACAGTGAGCGCGATGAAGAAGAAGCACGAAAAGGAAGCGATGGAACAAGACGGGTGAAGGTTGTCTCCATTTCTTTTATTGCTGGGCATGGGTTTATCACGCGTATATTATCTTCGACTTATTATGCTAGTGCATCCTTTTTCCTACTACCTCTTTTTGTTCTGTTTTTGCGCTAGGTACAACAAGTACATGGAATCGTCAATGGACCGGGACGGAACTCGATGGTCGTACGTCATGTCCTCCGCGTTTTACGCAGTGAGAATGAGTAAATGTGCCATGAGCTCGTGCGGGGATTCGGATCTCATCCTGAGAGTGATGGCTCGCTCATGCCCACGTTGGCGATACATGCAATGGGTTCGGTCGCTGAGCGTCCAACGTGCATGTCGCTGGGGGAAAGACGACGACCGTGACTCGGATGAGAGTGAGGCGAGTACTCATGTGTGCGGCACGCGAGAAGCGGTCCATCGCCATTCAAATCGGGTGGCACGTGCGTGTATGCGTATATTTCGGGTTGCCCACGCATGGCGCTATGATAAGCGTGTTGACGGAGACGCCGAACGGAGCTAACAATGTAGACAACGATGCGTGTTTTTCTGCGTGGACATGGTCGACCGAGTGGGATTTGTCGACTATACCCATCCACCGACGAGTACGCCTCGATGTGAAGAACCGGGGGGGGGCCTTGCTCGGGCGAGCGTGGATGTCACCGCACCGTCTCGTCAGAGGGGTCCGCATGGAGGAACAGCCTGAGGAACATGCATACGGCGCGTCGAGTTGGCGTCGAGCGTCGAGAACCGCGCGCGTTTTCTCCGTGGTGCCGATCGTCACTCGGTGCATAGTATATTATCCATCCCACGGCACGCGGTCCACAAGGGTAGCGCTCCGTGAAACGGTGAACGGTGAACGATGACGATGCGACTGTCATAAAGGACGAGCTGGGTGACCATGGTCTTTTTGTTTCGCAGAAATGGGCGTACGTACAGTGTGACGCTCGTGTTGCGAGACTGCGAACACCGATTATTCCCTTGCACAAGGGGGGAAGGGGAGGAGGAAACGAGGCAAGGCGTGATGCGACATGCGACCACCGACACATTCAGGACATGGTCCACTCGTGAGTCGCGATTCAATGGAGAAATGCGTGGGACACGGAAAAAAAAACCTAGACAGGGTCATCATTTACTATAATACAGATCATTTGCAATTGTGGTTGCGACAACGATCATTCCGACGAAGCGCTCGTTTCAACGGGGGTGCCTTTGTCTATCCAAGTTGAGAATATCAAGACTATACCATACTCGGAGCTGTACTCCGCTGAGCAGATGCGTATTCTTTCTGGATTCGTGGTCCTACTCCAATCGTGAACGGGTGCTCGATGAGGATCGGGGACAAACTTTGCAAGTGACTTTCGCCTTGAAAGGTAGGTGCCAAATTCTGGAGCGTGTACTTTGCGGAAGATTAACGCGGCCCATGGCGGCGCAGGGTCACGTCAGAGGTTGCTCGGATCAATTGGACTGACAGGTTTTGCTAGCCACAGCGGCAGTTGACGGGTCGACCGGTGACCGCGCTATGTATGGGCCATCTAACCTGGAGATCGAAAATCATGCATTTCGCGAGACCCACTGATCAGCTGCAGCTGGCAGATGCCGACAAGACGGTGTCTCGGCCCAAGTGCGCCGTTCCAAACTCCGATCTCCATGCGGCGCCGCTCCTTTTCTTTCACTCCGAAACCCAGCGTACACTCGGTGCCAGTGCACATGAATGATGATGATTGCACCACTCTGGCAAGACTACTTGATCGAGGCGATGATGTTCTACATTCTGGGTTTGGTGTTATCTTTTTTTTTTTTTTGCCCGCCTGGTGCGATTGTTTACGTGACCATGTCAAGCCTATTCAGTCTAATTCCTTGAATGTGGTCTTAGAACGACTTGGTCTTTGCCCCCAATGGCCAGTGACAGCCTCGCAGCTAACACCGAATTTGCGGATTCACGTTGACCGTCGAGGATTCAACGAAGAACGATCCTGATGCAAGCGGGCAACTCCTTCCGGGTCTCACTTGACCTCATGACTGCGGTCATAAGTACCACAGTCAAGACAGCCGAGGTGAAACTAGCGGTTCTTCCGTCCATGCTCGTTGGCATTGACAGTGGATGCCAATACGTGCGTATTTCTGCTCGCCACTTGGTCTTACATTTTATTCTGCAACGGCTTTGTGAACTTTGGCCGTTCGTCATCATCGACGTAAATGATTCGAGTGCGTAGTAGGATTGGTACTTCAATTTCTTGGCTACCAGAGTTACTGTCCTACCATCGTGAGTACAATTGTGTTGGGTGCTATCGTCAAGCGCAGCGAGCTTGGTCTACCTGGTAAACCATTCATCAAGGCAGGGTTGACGCATTGATGACGCGTGATGAAAATTTGACATAATGATTGGACCATCACGGTACCAATAGTGAAAATGACAGCATCTTTTTGTTGACGCTCGCGATCCGGTCCTCCAGAATTCTACCGGCGTTATAATCGTAGCATCCGTTCCGACAGGCGTCTCGTGAACCTCCACCGATCTTGATTCGTGCTCGACGCGGGGGTCGACGCAAAGGTAACTGTACGATACGCCACAGGAAATACACCAGCCGGCCTCGATGCCACGTAGTATTTGCTGTCCTGGTCGATAAATTCAGGTTCGTCTCGGAGAATGACGTGTTTTTTTTATATTGTTCTCGAAACAACGCGCACTTCTGGTGTTGGCACTCGACGTAAATACTCGATT
>JBBPMK010000395.1:0-20661 GCA_038090295.1 Boletus semigastroideus | reverse complement strand
CGACGACGCTCGTCTTGTCCATGCCGCCGAGGAAACCCGCGAACAAGACGTACGCGTGTGCCCAGAACAGCTGGACGTGTATCAGAGTGGCGTACATGGTTGCGACGAGCGTCACCATCCACCCGTAGTAGAGCTATAGAGCTGTAGTTCGGTGAGGGTGGTGAGCGACAGCGGGGGTTGGTGAGGAGGAAGCCGCCATTGGTGATCTGTTTCGTGCAACGTGGCGATGGCGAAGGTGCCTGTGACTAATTCGGCGGATTCAGAACGATGCGAGAAACTGTGGACAGTCTTGAACCAGCGCATTCGTGAGTGAACTCGCTGTACTGATCCAACTCGCATTCCCGATTTATGGCCATTACAGCCTCACAGCATTGTTGACCTGGGTTACAGTGGGATTGAACATTGGTCAGTCCAGGGGTGCGATGATACGACAGGACATGATACTCACGATGTTACGAGGTAGCCTCTGGAGGCTAAGTTTACCGTCCTTACCACCGATTGCGAGAAACCGGCCGTCTGGAGAGAATGCGATAGAACATATGAACGAGAGCGAGCTGGGTATGTGTCATCGTGTCCCAAAACGACACCGTGCGATGGATGTTCCACAGTTTGACTGGGAAATGCACGGATAGTGTTTGCCAACAGGAGTTAGCCAATGTGTGACCAGCGACCCGCTGGACGTGTCGTATTTCCACACTGCACTCCAGGACACGCAAAAGATATGGTCATTGAACCAGACCAGACCTGCGTTGTGGGGTGTGGCTCTTCTGACTTTCGTCTCGACCTGCAAATTACCATTCGTGCTGTCGTAGACGAGGACAGAATCGAAACTGCCAACTGCGATGCGATCGCCCTGTGGAGAGTACTTTGTTGTTCTCACGAAACTTCTGTGTTCGAGTACAAATACTTCCTTGCTTGACTGGAGGTCCCAAACAACGGCTTTTTGCCTCGAAACTCAGACGAGTCTTTTCGAGTTGGGCGAGAAATCGACAGCCTTGCCCGCAATGCCATTTCTGTGATTGAAGACTTGCTTGTACCTCTTTGCGTTCCACACGAAGATGCCCTCCTGGAACGTCCCAGCTGCAATCCATTTGCCATCTAGAGAGATAGTGATATTGTCCACCTGCCCGTGCTCATGCTTGCCATCGCGTGCTCGCCACACGCGAACACCCTTGTCAAAGTCGCCGCTCACGAGAAACTCGCCATCTGGTGAGAATGCTACTGCCGATACCTGAAACAAATGACCCATATCGATTTCGATAGGCTTTCAGCTCTATTTTCTCACTTGTCAGCACAAGCAAGCCACTCCGTCTTATCGATACGCACCAGTCATACTCGGCAGAGGGGGTATCGGCGATATAGTTCGGCTGAGGAGTAAGTTGATGGGTAACGTCGCGGTTTGATACTACAGGTTGTTGTCTCTGATCGATATAGATCAGTACACACTGGTACTCGACTTTCCTCCTAGCACAACCAAGGTTTCGTTTGCAGGAACTGCAGCCACGGCGGACCGTCGGGCGTAACCCCAGCAGTTTCAGGTGAGGCTTTGTGGATGGCTCACCGTGGACAACCGGCTGTTGATCATGAGGCCGGGGGCAAGCATCCGGTTGGGAGAATGCTGAGCTAACCTGTGCGAGATTCATCCCCTCCCTAGTCGTCTGACACACCGATGTCGACCCCAATCATCCTAAAGTGATGTTCATGAACTAGATGGACTCTAATTACTCAAGTAAACTGACACCCACTTTCTATATGGCCATATAGATCACCACTTGCTAGACCTGTGAACGCAGGACCATCCACGCACGCGAGATCTCCCATTATCAATCTCCCCCTCGTGCGCCAATCCGTTCCCCATCCCTGTCGATACCCACCACCGCCCCATCCGCTTCCGACGTCGCCTCGCGCTCCGCTACACCCGGCAACGTCCAATCACCCAACACAGGCCCATCCCCCTTCCCTTCCCCATCCCCATCTCCATCCCGCTCCCCCGCCCTAGCCACACCCGCCTCGGCACACCCCCACACAACCTTGACCCGACCCTCGGCCTCCTCACGCAACGTCTCCTCCCGGCCTTGCAGCGCAAGCCGACGGAGCTCCTTGATGCTCTTGCTTGGTTCGCGGAAGCCGAGGAGGGGAGTATGGAACGAAGACGGTCGGGATGGGGACGAAGATGGGGAATCGGGAGAGGACGGGGCGGGGGAGGGCTTGTCCGAGGATGCATGTACTGCGTCACCGTCTTTCTCGGACGTCACCTCATTCACAGAGCGTTCGCTCGAGGCAGTATCACCCCTGTCAAAGAAATAAAAAAAGCAAACCCAGTTAAATAACAAAACAAAGGCAAAAACGAAACACAAACGCACTTGGAAAGCGAACCGAGTCGCTTCATCGCGTCCAACATCTCCTGCGTGCTCTGCTTCCCCCCAAAATCGATCTTGTCCCATATCTTTTCCATCTCTTCGATCGTCTTGGTGCCAGCAGGGAAATTGAGCGCTCTAAACTGGCGGTCGCGCGAGGCATCGAGTCGTCGACGGATCTCGGCTTCATCCAGAGCAGATTCGCTCAACGTCCACCGGAGTACCCCTGGCATGCGGAACGAGGTGAGCAAGGTTTGGGTGTGAAAAGTTCACACTCACATCCGCGCCCGTCGGAAACGGCCTTGGCGCCCTTGACCTTTTCATCATCGAGGAAACTCGCCACTGTCACGTCGAGCTCCGTGATCGGGCACGGCTTCCCCTCTACCTGTTCATCCCATTCGACAGGCTGGATCCAGACGTTCAGCTCCTGGCTCAGCTCGCGTGTCTCGAATGTGCATCGGACGCTCTACAAAGAACATGAGCACCCCCGGGCCTAGGACGGATACGGAACTGAAACAAGCTTACTCTTTCCCCATAGACTGAAACGACGTCGCTCAACACTCTCTCGAGCAACAACACGCATTTGTTAAACACCCTCGTGCCGTTCCCTGGACCATACAATCTCTCCTCCAACTCCTCGAGCGACACATATTGGAAGCCGAAAATGCGCGCCGTATTGTGGTACGCGACCAGAACCCCGTCCATGTTGCCAATGCGCGCTTGGAAGCTGGTAAGAGCAGAACATGAACCGTCAATAAGGGAGAGAGGAAGTGGAAATTGACCTGTATTTCAGGAAAGCGCTTCGAATGAGGTCGTAATATTCCTTTTCGAAACTTTCGAGAGGACCCGTCAGAGTCTTGATCAAGTACCCTGAATTTTCCTATCCACGGGCCCGTCAATATGGTATCATGCGGATTACAAAGAGGACATTAGCATTTTACCTCGTAGTTGAGAATATCCAGTCTTATAGGCACAGCAGCACGCGTTTTGATGTCAAAGACACCCGTTCCGGGTAGTCGAGAGTCAACACAGTCAAGCTGAGAACGCATGACAAACCGGTCGGACTGTTGTATGGGATGTAAGGATAATTCACTAAATAGCTAGCAATAAACACACCATCGCGTACCGGTACGCTTCTCGCCTCGTATCAGAGTCTTGCTCGACAGTAGGGGCAGATCGCAATAGCTTCTTGAACTCTCCTTCGGAGGCGGTCAAGAATTTTTCCAACATCGTTCCCTAAGTTGATAAATATACAGCGTTCACGGCAACACAAGATAGCAGGGTAAACGACGCTCACCATCCACGTTAGCACGTTTTTCTGAGCCATTTCTTCCGTTTTGTCGGAGTCGACTAACCATACGCCTTCCTTGAAATTGAGTACCACAGATGTAGGCATGCGCTGGCCTGGGGTAAAATTCGTGGGCTAACAAAGGGTTGTCAGTTCCGATTGTCAACGCACGTGGACAAAAAATAAGTGAAGGACACGGATTGCCCAATTATGACAGCATATACGCACCTGGTGAAGAAAAGCACGACTTAGTGAACTAGTATCCACTTCTTTATCACCAGATATCAAAAAATAACAGTGACCCAAAAGCCCTGTCAGCGAAGACGTCGATCCTGCAAACGGTCGCTTGTGTTGTTTTGCAATGTTCCAAAGGTCCTGGATGATGTGAGTATATTCGTAGGAGACGACAGTATATGATGAAGAGGGAATGCCACGTACGTTATCCATCGAGCTCTTGACGAACCCTGTCACGCGTTCAAAGGCAAAGTCAGTGACGGCGGGTATAGACTCCAACCAAGGCGTGAAGTTGTAAATGCGAGAACGAGGGTCTCTGAGCCAGTATACACCTGGGCTGGTGCGACACCACGAGAAAATCGATAGAGATGATGTCAGAGTGAGCTAGTATGAGATCAGAATATCGCTGACTTGAATAACACGCGATCGAGCCCGTGGGCAAGCTGTGCGACAGGTTTATGCTCGGAAGGAGACTCGACGTCTGGTGCCAGCATTCAATCGCCTTTACATGTCAAGAAAGCTTGCGGCGCACCTCGAAGAACACTGTTACACTGTTCGGCGTCATCGGAGAGGTAACCTTCTGTTCGGCGCACGTAAGGAATGCGATGCGGAGGAAGCGCACGACCGGATGACGAAGGGTGAGATGTCGCTGGTACAATCTCTTTTCTAGCACGGAGCTTGGATGCAGCGCGACGCTTCGTTGACTGCGGTGGCGCTAGCTCTGCACGATGAAATCAGCAAGATCCGTATGTCCAATTTGTCTGTCGACACACCATCCTTCCCCCAACTATCCCGGGTAAAACCGCTTCGATCAACGACCTGTTCCTGTTCACGCACGGCAGAGTGTCCCTTGGCTTTTCGTCCGCTTTTCTGACGTTCTCTGGTGACGGTCTGCGTGGGTTTGACTTTTTTGCGTGGCGGTTTCTTTGCCTTGGGTTTTGGCGACGTGCTCCCCTTCTTGGTCGACTCTGGTGCACTAGCAAGTCTCAAGGACGGCGTCGTCCTTACGGGAAACGAGAGGTGCAACGACCGAGCGAGGAATGGCTGCACGACGCGTCTCCCGGCGACGACTAGCGCGAGCCGTGGCCATGTCATGGAAAGAGTTGGACCGGTCACGTGAGTGGACACACGCCGTGACGTCCGAATCTCAGTCTCTGCGTCATGCATAGACATGAAAGCGAGAAGAGAAACAGCAACCCGTCAAGAACCTTGACATCGAAGCGCAGGAGAGGTACAGGGCGACGAAGCAGACCAGGCAAGAGCCACAAAGAATGGTGAACTTTCGTCCGTGCCCTTTCCGTTCCAGCCAGCTCTGGACGCCTGCACCACAATGCAGCGCGTATCTTGGCCGCAGCACTGAAAAAAACCGTTGCTGGACCATCTAAGTTGATCCAACCCATCAATACCACGAAATGGATTTGTCATCGACAGTCCTAGGACAGCGTCTACGAATGGGGCTGGAACTGTCGTGACTTGATCGGAAGTGGTCCGTGCACTCAGTATACGTCCTGAGTCTTTCTTTGTCAGCGTCGAGGGGTATTACGTCGCTTCCTTTCCCTCAATATCGTGCTTCTCTATTCTATTTTAGGTACGACTCATCGTCAGCGTCCGCATGTATCTTCTAGTCATCAACGCGTCCTGTGCTGAGTGCTCGCTGCGATCCCTAGCGATCCTGACATCAGCACGATACTGACCAAACCCCCATCCACACCGTCAATCGTACTCAATACACTTCACCAGAGTCATGACCGAGGGATGGCATTACCTGAACAGTCTCAGCCCATAACGTGATCCGCGAACACAGCGAAGAAGTCCCGGAATACTCACGTCAACGCCATGGGGTTCGTTCATTCTATGTACCAGTCAGCTGAATTTCACAACGAGCAGTAGACTGCTCACATCCCAAAGATCATTCTGTTCTCGCCAGCAGAGTGCATAGCCAACGAAGCCCAGAGGGAAGCAAATGCTTCATTGGAGGGCCTACCCTGACCAATAATCTAAATTGACATCGCATCAAAGGGTGGTCTTCTGAAAGGAACCATGGGTACATACTTGACCATTGAATCTGGCGTACTAGTTGTGGACGTCGACAATGCAATACACAAGCACGCTTGAACCAATGTGTCACAATCTGCAAGGGAGGCTTGGTTGAGGACGCCATTAGGGGTGTTATGGTCAAGAATTGCCATGCAATGGGAAGACGGAAGATCTCTATCCGCTACGAAGAAGGAAGTAGATTCTCGTGCATAAAGAAGTGAGAAACAAACGGACGACTTACTTTGCCGTCACCTGTGGGAACCAGTTATGTAGGTTAACGTGCAGTGGGTGTAATTAACGAAGCCGCTCACACTTTGCATAAAGACCAGCTTGCCCACGAACAGAGAACGCAGTAAACCCAACGAATCCGAGAGTGTAGAGGACCTGCATGGTAGTACTGGTTTTCTGTGTGGGTATGCAAGAAAGTTTACAGTTTGCGGGAAAACCGATAGATGCTCCACATCTTATACCAGCGCTGAGCACCACTCACGGTAAAACGATGGGAAGGATGCACCATACAATAAGCGACCGGTCCCGACTCCGACAAGATCGCCGTTGTTACATGCATGATTCGCGCTCATTGGCGTGATAGATTGCTGAGGGATGAAACATTCACATCCCAGACTGTTGGGTGTTCTCAAAGGACATTGAGTGACGAGGAACAGAATACGAACTATGAAGCTTGTCTTCATGGGCTAGCAGTTCGAGCCTGTTCGTATGTGTCTTGATGGGTTTCTAGAGCAATAGCCACTCAGACTCTGTGTCTGGGATGAATACAGTGTTGCTAACCCCGCACGATAGGTGGTTTGATCACCACACAACGCATGCGCGAAGTCTGAACCACGTGGTCCTCCACCAGAAACAGGCACTTGAAGTTGACACGTTACCATATCGAAGCCCGGATGTAAGTCTGCACATGGAGAATGATCTGTATTCTGTTGTATCTTGACCATTCAAACACCATGGACCACCCACTTTCACTGCGGTGTTACTAGTTGGACAAACTGGGACCCAGAAGGGGGCCCAGTTCATAGTTTGTGTGCGAGGGAAGGATCAACCTGGTCCATCAAACATGTTTGTGTTGCCCATCGGGCGACCCTCTCTGAGGATTAGGTCCACACTAGATCCGTGCCCGGAACAGCGCGACCAGGGACAGGCAGAGAGATGGGAGGGTGCGGTTTCGAGCCTGCGAAAACTCTCACCAGGAGGCTTGACTGCTACCCCAACCACCATCCCCCCGGGACCGTTTAGGTGAACTTGAACTCCTAGCTATAACACTCAGAGAACGTAAGTAGGGAAAGGGAAACTTGAACGACCTCCGAGAGGCTAATGACTTAAGTATGAATGGAGGCTGGTGGGGAGAAGGAGGCTTCTTATTATCAGGGACGCGCTCCGAGTCCCAAGGGCTCGAGCTACCTACCAGCATTTTTGCATTCCCATGCGGTACCACACCGGTAAATACTAGCCGGTGTGGATGTCCGTCCTCATCGTCCACAGTAGGATCCGACAAGCGGTACTAAAGTTGCGTGAATTGGTTCCGGGTCCTCAGAGCGATCTGATCACGTGATGACTCACTCAGCAGTGGCTTTAAGTTCAGCAATAGACCAACAACCCGTTGTACAATAATAATCTCAAGCCCTACCTCCCGGTATTCTCCAAGACAAATTGCGTACCAGATCTGTTTGATTTACTTGTTATCTCCCTTAGATGTCCGAGCAACTTCGTGTCCGTTTCCCAAACAACCCCTTCATCCCACCATCGGGAGACATCTGCTTCATCACCAACCTTCCTCCCGAGCTTCTCTCGCCAATATTTGAGTTCTGTTTCTTAGATGAGGTTGATGGCGAGGCGGATGACTACTGGGACAACATCCACTGCGAACTTGCAGTTGACGACGAAGGAGAGACTGACGAAGGGAAGGGACGACTCGCTGGCTCCCCTTATCGATCACTTCCGTTCTCTGTCGTCATTTCTCATGTGTGCCGTTACTGGCGCGACGTCGCTGTCTCGACCCCATCGCTTTGGACGAAAATCATTGTCACTACAGCATCACACCCGCCTTACGAATTCGAATCAACACTGCTAAAACGGAGTAACAGCCTGCCTGTGGATATATATATTGACTATGACCCTCTCCGACACGGACGATACGCGTGGTATCATGGAGAACCTCCCGACAACAACGTCATATCTTTGTTTTCTATGCTCGCACCCCATATCCATCGCTGGCGCACCATTAAACTGTCCGCATGGCACTATGACCACATGTATTTCTTGCTCAGCACAGTTTCTGATCCATCCGTTTCCGCGGCTCCCCAGCTCAAGACGCTCGACCTCCGTTATGACAGCGAATTTGACAGGCACGCGGATCTTGGCATGTCGAAGGATATCACCACCCTTTTCGGTGGTTCAGTGCCATTGCTTACACGGCTTGTCATTTGGAGGGTGCCTGTTGATTGGGAGCAACCATGGATTACATCCGCATCAAATCTTACAGATCTGGAGGTCTGCTTTCATCGAGAGGAGGGCCGCCCGACATGGGAAGAGTTTGCCATTATCCTGCGTGGTGCTCCAGCACTAAAGAGACTCGGTATACGCTGGTCAGGTCCCTCTGTGGACCATACGGAGTGGTTGCTAGAGCGGACTCCTTACGCCTCAGAAGCTCTCAATGCTCTCATCCATCTTCCTCAAGTAACGGAACTTCACTTTGCATTCCTCTCACAGGCATATGCGACCGGGCTACTCCGCCACTTTTATCTTCCCGCGCTCAAAAACTTGATCTTGGAGTTCTACAGCACCAGTAACACCCAGTTCGTGCACGTGCTCGCAGGACCAGCAACCTCGTTATATCCTGGCCAAACTCTATCTTATAGCTTGCTGAATCGCCTCGAACACCTCGCGATATATGGACTTCCCTGCCACATTGAATGCATCAAGATTCTCTATAGCGAACTTCACAGCCTCAGGTCGCTCTACATCTCATTACAGGGCCTACCACCGCTGTTCTTGGACGTTCTTTGCGCACCTTGCTTGTTGATCAATATTGGGGACGCTTGGCTTCCTCAACTGGAGATGTTGCACGTCGTCGGAGCGTCTGGGGATGTTTTACGCAGGGTGATCCAAAAGAGAATCAACATGGGAACGCCGATCGGTTCGTTGTACGCGCCGAAGTCGAGAGAGCTGAAGAAGGAGGATATCGTGTGGCTGAAGAAGAACGTAAAGAAGTTCACGCTGTTGAAAGCGACTGAAAGACGAAGTCGACGGGTTGGTTGACTATGGACGGACGGACCTTCACGTTCTGCATTCTTGAGATGATGTCGATCGACGTTTTGAATTGTGTGTAGTCGGATGTTCAGATTCCACAATAGATACATGTTGAGCTTTGCGCAATACGTATGTTATTGTCATTTTTTTGTATGCTTTTCCTCACCAATTTATTTGTATACTGCAACTTAAATCGGATTTTGTTTTCAGAAAATGAACGGACGAGTGACACTCGAGGTTGCGGCCCAGTGAGAACTGGGTGTGGCCCGATAGGGCCCAATTTAACGAGATGTCAGAGGTCATATTTTCATCTGATCAGATAGTACCTCTTGTCATACGTGTAATCTAATTTTGACCATACTGTGCAATGCATGCAGCGAGACGACACCATCTCGCTCTTTTGTGTAGCGCATGGACACCAGACGCGCAATCGTTCCCTAAGGCGCGCATGCACGGTCTGGAAGAAAAAGTTGGCCTTTGGATGGTGGCTTGTATGAAGTGTCAACTCACAGGCTGTATCTGGGATCCTACCATAGTAGATGTCTGTGGCCATAAAGTGATCGATGTGGATGGATTCAAGAGTTTGTTTCGAAAGCATCTGCTCCATCAAATATTTTGCAGTGACACAGGTTCGCAGGGTACGCAATTTTGACCACTGAACCACCATTTGGCCTATTTGTGGAAGAGGTGTGCCGCACCGGCCACTAGTAGAGTAGCTCGGGATGAAGAAAGTAACATTTGGACACAGCTTTGATAGATCCGCAAGTAGCTGCTACTTAGAGGAGGAAAAACGTTTCAAGAAGGTCAAGAAGAGCTTCACGACGGTCAGTGTGGAACCCACGAGATACCTCATGAATGTGATACCAGAATCTTGGGGGCTATGATAGTGTATCCCCTGCAGCTCAATGACACTGGGGAGGAGTGGAGTATGGGAGGCAAGTATATGTTGACGGGAGGAACCTTGTACAAACATTCCTCCAAAGAACTTGAGAGTTTTGACACGCCCCGCATATTTGTGGAACGTCGGCCATTGTGTGTCGTCCTTAGTGCGTACCTCCTAGGCAATGAAGTATAAAAATTTAAAAACCTTGCGAGTTGTTTTGGAGCATGACGAACTGTCAGGAGAGTGCTTGGAGGGTGGGTAGAGCACTCGAGCCAAAGAAGATCCAATGCAGGTGAACTGAACAAACAACATGTTCTGGCTAAAGTTGCAGGAGTAAACCTTTAGTTTCAAGAACAAATGCAAAGATGAGATTGAGAACTTCAGATATCTGGAGGCAATGGTGCATGTCCAGTCCTTCTATTTGTCGTCACACTTCTCTCAACGTGATTGGTCACGTCCTGCGACAACGTTGACTCAACAGCATCTCAGTTGCAATGAAGTACTTACAGGCACAAGGCCGATCCCTCGACGTCCTGCCACCAGGAGATAAACGTTCAACAAATAAAACTTGACTATATACCATGAGCACTCCTCAACCAACGGGTTCAATTCTCCACGAAGAACTTGAACTTGTCCACATTCTCCGTCAACCAATACATGTGCTCGTCGCGCAACTCACACGAGTGCCCTACGTACAATGATCGCAACGGTACGCCTGCATCTCTTCTCTTTTGCACAGCATCACGGAGAGCCGTCCCCGACGCCCCAGCGATGTAGAGTGTCACAAGTTTAGGCAACGGAATGTCGTCACCTTCGGGGGGTCCACAAGGAGCGCGAAGAATGTCCAGGAACAGGTACGAGAGGCACCACGACGAAAGGTGGAGAATCTTGAGATTCTGGAGCCCCTGGTAGAGCATTTTCTTGCATTCAATGTGGCAGGGAAGGGAAACTATTTTGAGACTTTCAAGTTGACTCAGCAAGCTGTGCGGCAGATCTTGCCCTCGATACAAGGACGTAGCAGGTCCAACAAGCTCATGGACAAGGTTCGTGCAATTGCCCTTGTCGAAGTGTAGGACCAAACTTTTGAGTGCAGGGAGGTGAAACCTGCGGAGTAATCCGATAGCACGTGTCTGAGTAAGGAGAGCGAGGACAAGATCTGTGGTGCGAAGAAGTGGGATGGGGGCATTGACATCTGCTCGACTTCCAATAGTGTCCTTGAGCACCCAGTGCTCAGGTTCCCTAGATGGTCCCGAATTGCGTAGAGTAAGTTTTCGTAGGGCGGAAGCACCACGCAGGATGGAGGTAAATTGAGTCCAAGATGGACGGATATGTTCCGGATGATGAGCAAGTTCGAGATCTGTAAGATTTGGTGCCAAAGTGATCCATGGTTGATCCCAATCAACATGGACTCCCCAAAGGACCAGCCCTGTAAGCAATGGGGTCGAAGCAGCGAAAAGGGTGAGCTCCATTGGCATGGTGAGATTGTCGTAGTCATCGAATGCGTTCCTGTAGTACAGTTCGAGTGTGGAGAATTGGGGAGCTGCAGAAATGCTTGGATCAGAGACCGCGCTAAAGAAGAGACGCATATGTTCATAATTTGATACACGGAGTTTCATGGAGCGCCAGCGGTTGATGTGGGGTGTCAGCATAGAGAATAAGCATACGAGGTCCTCTTCAGAAGGCCCTCCACGAGAGTCATATTCGCCTGCTTCACAATTGACGAAGATGTCTACTGGGAAATCACTCTGCTCCAGCTGCTTCGATATGGCCGTGTATGGCTGACGTGCGTCCGAGGTGACTACAATATTCGCCCAGAGAGATGGAGTAGAAAGTGCAACGTCACGCCAGAGGCGGCAGACATGTGAAGCAATGATGGGGAACGGCAAGCGCGGGGAACAAGAATGGGGCCGGGCTTCATTGGAATCACCCTCGTCACCTTCGGTCTCCACTTCGTCGTCGTCGCCTTCAAGTTCGCTTCCAGTGTCACTATCCGAGGCTGCCTTTTCGTCGAGCTGGCGGCGGATCTCATCCCAGTATTCATCCGCTTCCTGATCAACGTCATCTGAAGAACCAAACTCAAAAATGCGCGAGAGGAGTTCTGGTGGAAGGTGTGTGATAAAACATTCATCGCTAGACGGAGGAACGAAAGGGTTGTTTGGAAAGCGCGTACGGAGATCCTCCAGCATGGGAGAATGCATGCAATTACACGGTGAGAAATTTAGAGCATCCTCATCGTCATTTTATTATAATATGATTCCGACCAATCACTACCCCATCCTTCTTGAGTTGGTTAGGCTTATTTTTCTTATGCTCTTGCTTGTATGTACTGTCTACCTTATCATGTTTTCTGCTGATCACTCAAGTACTCACGTGGTACTGGTGGTTGCGTCCGAGTCGAACTTCGATGGAAGTCACTTTCACCTTTCAACTCCGAGTGCGTTGCCGGTCAGTGATCTGCATGAATACGCTCGCTCGTGGTGGCCAGGAAAAGATGTATTCGGTAGTATTGTGCTATGTATGAATGGTAGTTGATTGGTATGCTAGTTACAAGTGATGCCGATGTGTGTGCGCTTGGGTAAAAACCGCAGGGTTTTGGCCAGAGGCAGGCCGGATCTGTGGATGGGACGATGAGCTGTGATCCCGTGCTTGTAGGAGCCCGCGATGCGAATAGCGAAGTTCGTCTCCCATCCGTTAGGAGCGGGGTACTCACTTAGTGCACTGGCGGCATGGCTATGCGTTGGAAGGTTTCAAAGATTTCTGGCTTTGCTTGTAGGAATGGTGCGAGGATGGGGGCGTGTTCACGTAGGTAGCCCGTGAAGGCGTCACCGGCCCAACGACCCATGACCTTGATGACCTCGAATGGTATGCCCTTCAATAGGTAATGGAGCGTTCCACCAATGCGTATGCTGTGTCCTTTTGTGGATTGGGCAACGCCAACTAGCAACCCGACCACAGTCACGTGATAGCGAGTGTATCAGCCATGATTATACGAGCCATTCAGTAGCTACGGTAGGAGCATCATCTATCTACGTTGCCTCTCGCCCCCACAAGGGGTCACTCCGTCTGGTTCTCGAGTCCGACTATCGCCTCTCGCATATCCCTGTCTTGTAACAATATATAAGCCGCCCGAGTGAGGGTACGCCTCCAAGGTTACCCTCTCTCGTCGCACCCTTTGTTCTAGACTACCGAATCAACTTGTCCTTCGGCTGTACGACCGCCCGGATTAGGTCCTGACACTCGCACGCAACTTGAAGGCGCTCTCAGAACGATGACGCGTCCACCCGCGGTGAAACCTTCCCCTGCTCCCCAGAAGCCGATAAAATCACCTTTGTTTGTCACCGGACCCAAGGCCTACATATACCCTAAGTACCATGCTTGCACCTCGGCGCGACTAAAGCATGCTGAGTGTCAATGGATCCGCTTGCGAATCCGCACACCCTCGGACTAGGCTGGTTCAATGAGGAAGATGTCGAACAAGAGAGATCTCACCTCGCGGGAAAGGGGAAAGCGAAGGAGAAAGAACATCCAGTACGCAAGACGTTGCGACGCGTCAACAGCATCACGATGCTTTCGTCCGCTTTGTTCCATCCTCCTCAACCCCAACCGAACGGAACGTTTTCTCAAATGCACACACGCGCAAACTCAAACGCAAAACGCCGCTCTTCACTTTCCCACGCACACTCGCGTTCCACTTCGCGAATACAGCCCCCGTTATCATCCAACGCTCCGCCTTCAAACAATGCTGCAGTCCCGTCAGTGCCGACGATTTTGATGAGCTAGTTGGCATTACGGTCAGCGCAATGAAACAAGCTAAGGGGGAAATAGCCAGACTTGCGAAAGAAATCCAAATCCACACGCCCAAGCAACCTTTACCCCAGACGCCAATACAGCTCCGAAAACCGCCTCTCCAACCCTTCTCCACACACAACGACGGCAATGACATGTCGCGACGAGGACGAGAGCGATCTGACGCACACGACAGTACGATGACAATAGTGCCATGTCGATAGCCTCCCCGTGCCCATGCCACCGCCGCACCCTCCGGCCCACAGTTATGCACGCGATTGACGTGACGCGACGCGCAGCACACCACCGAAGCCCCACTAACCGCTACGCGCACAGCAACGACGACGGTGCCACGTCAATGGCACCATTGTGCCCGTACCAACATACCCTCCCACTATGTGCGTGATCGACGCGCAGCATGCCGCTGCGACATGGAGTTACGAGCACTGCGTCCTTCCGAGGCATCGACCCAAAGTCAATTTCGGAACAATTGCGATCGGAAATGATGAGACTGGCAAGTACTTAACTCGATATGATGCGTTTTCCATGATGAACGTGTCACAGAAGATCTATCCATTCTTCACTGACTATTTGAACCTGTCGAGTAATTTGCATGACGGTCTTGAACTGCTTGTACAAGGAATGTCCATTAAAGTCTTTGTCGTCATCTTTCGACGAACCTATGGGCTGATACAACGGACGTCCTCTAACGGGCAGAAATTGACTCTTTCGCAGTGTAGCGCCGAACCTGAACAGCCTGCTTTAGGAAGCCTTGCAAGACCTTTTGCTGCACCGACTTATATGTATTTCAAAGTTTCCCTGACATCTGTACGTAATTTGTACGAGTGTACCAACAACGTATTTGTCGGTTCTACATATCGAGTACTTGCTCCATGCTTCGGCCAGTGATCAAGGTTTCTGCCGAATGTGTTCAGCTGGCTTACAGCTGGCGAAGCCACCAAATTTGCATTGAATCCACGTCTATATCCAGGCTGAGCATTTCCCGTGAATGTCTCCACAAGAAGTAGCTAGAGGGAGGTCAAGAAATTTATAGATTGCTACAAAGACAACGATACACCCCACAATATTTGCTCCTGCCCTCGACCGATACAAGAAAAGTACAAGTGCAACCAATTCAACTTTCAGACTCAGGAAAGACATTCAACGTCAAAACCAAAGGTCTGACCTGAACAGGAGCATCGTTGGCACAAAGATACACATGAAACAGTAACCAGGAGAATAACTCACGCAACAGATGGAGATCAGTAAGGGCCAACGAGAATCGATTCTATCCCTGGGGTCCAGCAAAAACCATCATCTAAAGGTACACTACAACTCTCAAGGTCGTGGAAATGCCTCCTACAATCAGACCGCCGACAAAGCATTACAATGTTGGTCGCCGCGAGACACTGGGTACCCGGGGCATAAAGATAGGTAGAACCTCCGCTGTAAACAGAACATTCTCCTCCGCAAACGTTGTCGATTCTCTCGTTGCAATAGGTAACCATAGTGTCCTGAGCAGAGTGTGAACCGAGTGTATTGGCACTATCGCCAACAAAAGTAAGGTTGGCATCAGTGTTGGTGATCCAGTGCATCATCTCATCGTGGGTCACGATGTACGTGGCGGTTCCCTTCAAAGCGACGGGTTGAGTGAGGAAGCCGGATGAAAAGTGTGACGCAGTTGAAATTTCTTACCTTGTCAGCGGTGCCACCGTCCTTTGCAATGACGCTACCAACGGTCTATATGATTGTATTTCAGTCAGAATAACTCAGAAGAGTGATAGTTTCAACACTGACCGTTGTAGCCATCAAGACGGCAATGGCCATAGCAGCGTTAAGCGTGTTGTGCTTCGCGAGCAAAGAGAGCTTCATTGCAAGCTGACTAGAGCGAGTACAAGTAAACTTGAGCGCTGGGTCATTTTGCCTGGTCGCTCAGGGTATATATACGAACCTTTTCAAGACGAGTATGGTGGGTAGTACGTAGAGAAAATGCGCCTCCGTTATTGTCCTATCACCATGGCTGATACGGAGTGTTTACCAACTATGAAACGATGGGGATTAGGGTATTCTCCCGAAGATGAGAACCTGATACTTGGCCAGATTGTTTTCACTCATGCAGGAAGTGTCTAAGCAGATCCTCAGCGCACATAATGAGTGTGAGATAGTGTAGGGGACCAACATGCACCCCCACAACGGTCGCGGTTACAGTACCGTAGTCTTGCCACCATATTTTCCTCCATCTTCCTTGTTTTGCTTTGCCACATCGGGGTGCCTCGTACCAGCAGGCCCCACCTCCTTCAATATTTCCCTTCACATTTGTTGCGTGTGGCTTCGGCGTCGCCGATGGGTGGTGTCAGGATCGTCCCGGCCATTGGGTGGGAAGAGGCGCAACCCTGATCTGGATGACGCAGGAGCAGTGCTTGGTGATGCGTTGCATTGCATCGAATCGGCAGCGCATGCTAGTGTTCGACGAGATGCCTACAGGAGATGTGTGTCAAGCATAGTCCATTGCGACATCCAACCGTACACATGTTTTCGACCGATCGACATCGCTCGCAGGTGTCCCGCGCTGTGTGGTAGGTTTGTGAGTCCTCTGAACATTTCACCTGCGGTCCACATCGATTCGGGCCTGTCCCCCATCTTGCATGCGCGTATCAAGGCGTGTCGCGCTGCTGCGACACGGCTGGTGAATCCACGCTACACCGACGACTCGCGTGGGAGATCGGTTTCAGCACAAGTTCCGACCACACACGACTCATGCAAGGCTACGCTCCGGGCAACGACTTCATCTCCCCTCGCGATCGTCGTACTTTTTATGTTGCTGCCTCGTCCTATGATCCGACTTCGCCCCATCCAAACACTAGAAGATTTCCTTCTATTTTGGAAGGGCGTGTGTGCGCCATTCAGTGAAACTATTGACGCACTGGCACATACGACAAAGGTGTGCACTTCCACCGTCCTCCCGATATCATCTGACGATACATCGCGTAGTGCTGCCGTTCCTGCCCACGTTCAGTCAAGTCACGACCGCGGAGGTTTGACGGACGGCCGCAAATCCACCGTCTCTCGATGGCATTCTCTCTTTGAAACGCTTACCCTGCTTATTTTGGAAGCGCGTTTCTGCTGCTGAAACAAATCAAAGTGCGTCGGTTGACGATCTCGCTCGCTCTCTCTTGCATGCTTTGATGTTGATCGACAGGATCTGTCTACCAAGCGCGGTTCACATCTATGTCGTCGCTACGCAAAAAAAAAAAAAACTAACGATGGCGCCATTCCCTTGACGGCGGGGGCGACCTTTGCTCTACGGACCTGATATCCATCTCTTTGCTGGCGTGCGAGTTGCTGTCTTTTCATCCGAGATCGCTTGCACTTCGAGAAACACAGCAGTTTTGTTTCGCTAGTGACTCTACGTCGTCACAACGAGCACTCGTCGTAATGGCTCGCAGTCCGTAAACTAGACTCCCGAACGGCGCAACGCAGAGCCTGGAATGTCACGTACCTCATTTTCGTGTCAGAGGTTCGCTTATCCGTTGCTGACAGCAAGAGAACTTGGCGGACACAGATGTTATGCAGTGGAGCCCGTGCAAGGGGAGAAGCGACGCGCATCGTGATGTAGTTGACTACACACAGCCCATCTCCGTCATGTCAATCAAAAGACCCATGCTTTGAAAAACGTACATATCCGAGTCCACGTCGCCTCACAACCAACCCAACCCCACGGACAACACCGCCGGCACCGCCCGCCCGCCCTATTCCCACTCTTGGCAGCACCGGCAGCGACGAGCACCCTGCCATAATTCGTTGTTCGTCTGTACTCCCCGCCACACCCCGACGGGTCGACGTTCAAGTTGGAAACATCTGCGTGGATGCTGAAGAGTACATACCACGAAGTCAACAGAGCAGCAAGGAGGGGGGCACGATGGACATTTCCAGTGTTGCCGACACTGGTCAGGTTGAGTTGGGCCACCAGCAACTGAGGTAACAGCCCTGAAAGAGATCCGCCCGTTGCGTGCCTACAAACGCCCGTGACTGTGATCAACGAAAAAACAGCAAAAGAAAAAGACGGCTCACCAGCTGCACAACACGCTCGTGGTACTGCCGGCCAGGAAGCTGCGTCTCGGCGTAATTGAACTGACCCGGGCCGAGCGCATAGGTGCTCAACGAATGCCACGTAGGTTATCCATCGAGCTCTTTACGAACCCTGACGATTCAAGGGCAAAGTCAGTGATGGCAGGTATGGGCTCAAGCCAAGACATAATGTTGTAAATGCGAGAACGAGGGGCTCTGAGCCGATGAACACCTAGGTTGGTGCGAGACCACGATACAGAGACGATGTCAGTGAGATCAGAATAACACTGACTTGAATAAAACGCGATCGAGCGCATGAGCAAGCTGTGCGATTGGTTTATGCTCCGAAAGAGATTCTACGTGTGATGCACTAGCGAGTCTCAACAGCGTCGTCCTTGCGGGGAACGAGAGGGGGAGCGACCGAGGAATGGCTGTACAACGTGTCTTCCGGCGACGACAGGCGCGGGCCGTGGAACGGTCACGTGAGATGCGCTCACCAGATAAACCCCGACGCTGTTCACAACGTTCAGCACGGCAGCATCGAGGACGTCGACCAGCACCAAATCTCAGCGTTGTGTGACACGGCGACATGAAATCAACACGAAAGTACACGCCAGAAGAGAAACAACAGCTCATCAAGAACCTCGACATCGAAGGTATGCATGCCTTTTGTGTGCCGCGTGTCGTTCTGAATGAACTCGATTGTCATTTTTCTCATTGCATGCGCTCTCGATGTTCTGCATGCTGTCTTGTCGCAATGCCACGCAGTCGAACATCGCGTTCGTCAGCTCGAAGAATGGCTCGCCGTCGCACTCGAAAACTTTCGACTCCACCAAGAAGGCCTCATCTCACGCATTCCAAAGCTCGTCCGAGGCGTCACCATGGGCGAATTTGCGGATAAATACAATGGCGACATTCAGGCTTGCTTGCGGGGATTGCAGAACGAACGGATGGGCGGCACCGAGTTTGAGATCGATAGAGATACGCGGAAACGAAAGTGGGCGGCAGCGCAGGAAGAGGTAGAGGCGTCTGGATCTGGGCAGGGTCAGGAAGCAGACCAGGCGAGGGCCACAAAGAACGGTGAGTTTTCGTCTGCGCCCTTTCTTTTCCAGCCAGCTCTTGACGCCCGCACCACGACCCAGCGCGCATGATGGCCGCGACGCCGAAAAAAGCCGTCGCTGGACCCTCAAATCCATCGCGCACATTCAATGCCACCCGCACGCCTGGCGCTCTCAGAACGACGGCACGTCCACCCGTCGCGAAACCTTCCCCTGCTAAGCCGATAAAACCTCCTTCGTTTGTACCTGCTCGGGCTGCATCTCCGGTTAAGCAACCTACGACCACCAACCAACGCACCCGTCCACCATCCAGCGCGACCTTTAATCCATCCATGGTGCCATCCAAGGCTCCGACATACCCTACCCTGCGTGCACCTCGGCGCGACGAAAGCATGCTGAGTGTCAACGGATCCCCGCTTGCAAATCCGTATACCCTCGGACTAGGCTGGTTCGCCGGGGAAGGCGTCGAAGAGGAGGAATTGCACTTCCGAGGAAAGGGGAAAGCGAAGGAGAAAAACGACCCAGCACCCAAGACGTTGCAACGTGTGAACAGCATCGTCGTCCGGTGCGATCCTTTCGTTCAACTCGCTCCATCCTCTTCGCAACCCCAACCGAACGGAACATTTTCTCAAACGCACACCCGCGCAAACTCACGAACACAGAACGCCGTTCCTCACTTTGCTGCACACTCGCGTTCCGGTTCGCGAACGCAGCCCCCGTCCTCATCCGACACTCCCCCGCGGCCTTCGAAGCATGCTCCGGTCTCGTTAGCGCCGACAAGTTCTGCATCTGCTCTCGTGTCTATCCCCACGAAAGATGGTCATCTGCTCGAATTCGACCCCTTGATGACGTCCCCACGTGCGTTCGACAAGCTCGTTGGCATTACGGACAGCGCAAAGAAGCAAGCCAAAGAAGAAATGGCCAGACTCGTGAAAGAAGCTGTCCGGAAGTGGGTCATTGAATAGACCCGGGTGGTCCTTTTTTTGGACAATTTTTTTTCGCATATTGTTGGTACTCATCGCTGCAGACCCTCCTCTATTTATTCCTCTCCTCGCAACTCACGTTTTTCTTTACCCATTCATCGATGTATACTCTGCTTCGTTTGTAGCATCAATCTAATGCTCGTTGACGAACCTTCCGTTGTAGGAAGGACAGTCCGCTATGATGATGTCACTGACAATGGCCCAAGCGCCCCCTCAGGCAGGTGGGGAGCTCCAGATCCTCCCTCTCACCACTACCACCATGATCCAGCCGCGCATCGAACCTCGAACAGCACGGATTGACAGCAACTCAAGACTTACGAACAACGCGTCAAGCGATGCCGCACACCACGCCGGATGACCAGTAAGTCCAATCGAACACGCGATACGCTGACGTTGCAAATCACGTAGGTCCAGGGAAGCACTTGTATTTATGCGCAAACTCGCCCATGGTGATGCCTCGAAGCTTTGGAATGCGTGAGATGAGGCCTTCTTGGCGAAGTCGAAAGTTTTCGAGTGCGACGGCGAGCCATTCTTCGAGTTGTCGAACGCGATGCTCGACTGCGCGGCGTCACGACATGACAGCATACAGAACGTCGAGTGAGCGTAAAATGAGGAAACGACAGTCAGGTTCATTCAGAACGACGCGCGGCACACAAAGACCTTAGTTGTCGAGGTTCTTGATGAGCTGTTTTTTCGTGTTGAT